>JAUTDX010002402.1:0-60130 GCA_030844895.1 Ambrosia x helenae | reverse complement strand
ATTGCTGGTCTTGGCTTGTAGATGATGGTGTTGTGCGCCTAGTTCGATTGCCCATTTGGCTAGGCGCCCAGATAACTCTGGTTTTGAGAGCACAATGTTTATTCTGTAGTCTGTTAAGACGTGGATTGGGTGCCCTTGAAAGTATCGCCTGAGACGCCTGGATGCGTGAACTAGTGCTAAAAACCAGTTTATCCATTGTGGAGTATCTGGTTTCTGTATCTGCCAAGGTGTGGCTAATGTAGTAGATTGGCGTTTGAACTTTGTTGCGCTCAACCAGTAATACTGGCGCCTATTGCTTTTTCAGAAGCAGATAGGTATAGTGTTAGTGGTTTCTTCTGGTAAAGGTGCTGTAAGAGGTTGGCAAGTAGGTCAAACATTGTTTCATTTCACGAAAAGGCCACTTCCGCCTCGGGGTGTCCAACGGAATTGTGTCTTTTTTAATACATTGCGCAGCGGATGAACAAAAGGAAAAGACTTTGATGCATAGTTTGATAGGAAGCGGTTCAGGGCGACTAGGCGGCCCATTAGTGTATGAAGTCTTTGATAAAGCTGGGTGATGGCATGCGCTGGATGGCTGAACCTTTTCCGGGTTTGGTTTAAAGCCGCCATTGGTGACGATGACTCCTAGGAATTTTTCCTTCTTCGGCCCCGAATGAACACTTGCCTGGATTGAGTTTCATTTTATTTTGCGCAGTTGTTCAAAGCTGCGCTGTATGTCCAGGAGCATTGTGTCATCCTGTCGGTTTTTTATTACCAGCACTCATCGACGTACACTTCTAGATTGACGCCGAACTGGTTAACAAAGGCCTGATCCATTAGGCGCTGGTATGTTGCGCCTTGCATTCTTTTAGGCCGAAGGGCATTTTGGTGTAGCGTAGACCCCTCTGTCGGTTCGGAAGGCGGTTCTATCTTCGTCTTCGTAGGCCATTTGTATTTGGGTGGTGGATCCTCGATAAGCATCGAGGAAAACATTTGAATTTGAATGGCGCGAGAGAGAGTCTACATTAAGATCGATTTTCGGCAGTGGGTAGTGGTCCTTCGGGCATAGCTTTATTTAGATCCTTGTAATCGACGCACATGCGCCAGGATCCGTTCTTTTTGAGGACCATGACCGATTGGCCACCCATGTTTGGTGGTTGCATCGTCTGATGATGCCGGCCTTGAGCAAGTCGTCGACCTGTTCGTTCATGGCCTTGACTCTGTCCGGCCCTAGCAGATGCTTTTTTCTGGGCGATTGGTCAAGCGTCTTTGTAGGTGTTGAGGCGATGTTCCGCTACATCCCTTTGGACGCCGATCATGTCGGATGACTGCCAGGCGAAGATGTCTTTGTTTGCTACCAGCATTTGCTTCAGGTGTACGCGCACTTGGGGGGACAGGGTTGATCCCAAGGTGATTGTTTGTTCGGGGAAAGAATGGGTTGAGGACCCATTTTTTCATTTTCATTAGCGGCTGGTTTGGACGGTGTGTGTCTGCGTCGCTGGTTCTGTTGTAACGAGGCATTCCTGATTGCCTCGATGTACGCGATCCCCGTTGCTGTTGGGAAACCGATGGTTTGATGAAGGGTCAACGCATTGCTGTTAAAGTTGGCAAGGCCTTGTCGGCCTAACATGATGTCGTATGAGGAGGTGGCTGGGATGACATGGAATGTGCATGTCTCCGAGCGCGTATGAATCCCATCGTCAAGGGTGACTGTGAAGTCAAACTTGCCAAGGGGATGAATAACCTCGTTGAAGAAACCGGCGATGGGTGCGTCTGGCTCAAGACGCACTTTGTCTTCATCATCCAGCTGTTCAAAGCATTGCTGGTACATGATGTCGAAGCTGCTCCCGCTGTCGCACATCATTTTGTATGTGCGATAGTGGCCGAACAGGGCTATGATGATGAGTGGTGTTGTTGACTTAGCTCCTCCCGGTACTGTTGGGAGGATGACTTGGGCTTCTCTCCAGTCGGTGTTATTTTCAGCGTCCACTTGTCGCGACGTGGTGGCGACGCTGGCTGGCTGGAGTTTGCGTTTGTTGCGGTGTGTCATGTGACACTGTCTTGAGTAGGCGCCTCGGACATGATGTGTTCTGATGTCCTTGATTGGTTTTGGCGGTCCTTCAGCTCTGCGTGCGCCAGCGGGGACGTTTTTCACAAGGTTGGTCAGTTTGCCGGAACGGAGTGCAGCCTCTATCTCCATTTTGAGGTTGTAGCAGTTGTCGGTGTCGTGACCCACATCTTTGTGGAAGTCACAAAATCGGGTGTTGTCGACATTTTTGCGTTTACTTCCCATGGGTTTTGGGAGTTTGAACGCAACTTCTCCGGCTGACAAAACTTGAGCTAATACCTGAGATGGTGTTTTGGTGAGGGGCGTCTAGTCTTGGTTTCTTCGGCCACTGTTGTGCTGGTCGCGCGTTTGTTTGTTGCCGATGATATTTCTGGCGTCGCCAGAGGTTGAATATCTTCCTTCGTCGATAGTGCCGGAGATGCGGCTCCAAACGGAGGATCGGTTGTTATTGCGATTGCGATTGTTGCTTGTGTTTCCACGCTGGTTCTGGCTTTTTGTGTTTTGATTTCCAGCGTAGAGTTTGGAGATTCGGAACGACCTCTTCCTAGGAGTTTGGGATACCATCTTTACCCTGAAGGGTGTTTTGTATGTTGTCGTCGTTGACATTTGCGAGGAAGGAGGTTCGAGTTGCCTCGTCCCCAGTTCCTAGTTGAAGTGCTTCTTTGTTGAACCGCACGATGAAATCTTGGAGCGGTTCGGTGTCTCTGCGCTTGCAGATATGGATCTGACTTTTGTCGCGCTTGTGGCGACTTTGCTGACTAAAATGGAGTGAAAATTTATCGATCAGCTGTTCATAGCTGTCGATGCTTCCGTCGGGGAGGTTGTCGAACCATACCCTGGCTGCTCCTGAGAGTGTCTGGGCAAACATGTGGCACCAAACATGTAAGGTCCATCCGATTACGGCCTCGGCTTGGTTAAAGATGCCGAGGTGGTCGTTGGGGTCGGTGAGGCCATCATATAACTTGACGTTGCCGGGAGGCGCTGCCTCGGTAGTATGGGTGCTTGAGAGATACGTCTTGTAAATTTAGATTTATCTGCGAACGTCGTTGGCCTGTATGGAAGCGACAGGTCGGTGGTTGCGTCGTTATTGAAATGGTTAAGTCGTTCTCTTTGATAATATGGGGTGCGACGGTAGTCCCTAGAGGCGTCGTCCTCCCAGGAACTTTTGTCGTATTCGTCGTCGTCAAACCAGTTGTACCCTGCATGGGCCTGGTCAACAATGGGTTCCCCTGACCTCCCCCATGATGGGTAGCAATCGGTTTTTTGACACTTTTAGATGTTGAAGCCATGATGGCTTTTCTGTTATGCGTCGACGCTCAAGTTGGGCGTCTAGCAGTTTCTTTTGTCGTTCATACCATTCGTTATTGATTTCGTCGATTTCCTCTTGGGTGAGAGGTGGGGCATCGGCGACATCAAAATCGATTGCCCGGGGGCTAATGACGGTGTTGGTTTGATCATCCCCGTCATGGCCCTGTGGTGAGCTTGGCTGATTGGTTATGTCTTCGACAATTCCTGAGGGGGAATGGATTTTTGGCGGTAAGGCAGTCATTTTTACTGTGGGCAAGAAACTGGCTTGGTTAAAGCTTTTGTTTAGAGTATTGTGGTAAGGTCACGGATGGCGCCAATGAAGAAACACGAATCCTGGATTGCCGGGTTAGCGCCAATCTTGGTAGTGATTCTACGGGACGTTTACAAAAAGGTATGTTTACAAAACGTGATAGGTCTAAGGACAAGACCAAGGATGTTTAGAGACAACAAGCTAGAATAGCCGAGCCTCTAAATGTTAGCAAATAAACAAGGGTTGGAAAAGTACGATGTGCTCGTAGTCTTTTCTGTGAAAGTATTCGTAAATATCGGATGCCAATAAAAGGAGAAAGGACTCCTCCTTTTATAGTACCTCGACACACGACTTTCTCAACCCGTCCTCTACCCTTGATGGGGCCCGACCTAGGTAGAGGTGTCTCTAGGTTTCCGGCCCAAGTCCAAGGCCCAATGGTGCAAGTGGGTTTTGATAAAAAGAGAAGAAATGGGGGATGTTACCGTCCTGACGTAAATACACGTGGCATCCGTCGAGTGGACGTTGGCGGGCGGCGGACACGTGGCGTCCGCCTACTGGCTACTATAGGGCGGTGAGTAATCATCCTCATTTTAGAAGAACCCGAGACAAGTTGGAGAGTTGCAAAAGTCTTCAGAGAGATATCTTGGTCAGGAAGCTGCCACATCATCGTCCTTTCTGTTTGTCAGGTGGAGCGCAGCCACTGATTGGCTGAGAACTCTGACGGGCAGTCTGCAGTGTTAGGAACAGTTGCCTGGGGCAGGAGTGTGCGTCTCGAGGCTGCCCTAGAAGGCATCTTTTAATCGTGCTGATGAGGCTTTGTCTATCTTGTTGAAAAAGCTTCATAGTATGTTAGTCCCGCTGACGTAAAAGGAGCGGTACATAATGGACGCTAGTCTTTCCGCCGACGTAGAACGGGCGGGTGAGTCTGCGTCAGTATTTTTCGTGCGCTAGCTATTCCGCTGACGTAAAACGTGCGGGTGAGTCAGCTTCAGTATTTCTGATGGACGCTAACTCTGCTGCTGACGTAAAACGGACGGGTATATGTTTAGCTAGGCGCAGCTTGTGAGTTTGTGATATGGTATTTGGCGATGTTTTGGTACCATATCCCTTCCGTTACTTTTGGGACAATTTTGAAATTCTACATTAACAAGAGGTAATTTTCATCCATCAATTGTGGCCTAGTGGTAGGAGGCCTTTATTCTCATTCATGAGACATGGGTTCAATCCCACAAGTCTCAATTTGATGGATATTAACCCCCACCCTTGTGGTGGGGTAGGTGTTGGGAAGTGATGGAGAGACTCTTGATCCTTGTGGTCATGGGTTCAACTCCTGATCCCTCCAGGTTTTACCGGTTCACTACCGTCGTGCCTTCGGGCGGGTATGCGGGCCGGGTTTTCCCTGGATCAGGAGACGGGTGGGCCGAAGGGCTCTGTCCGTACGGACTAGAGGCCGTCTGGGACCCCTTTCGGCTATTAGGGGCCGCGTACAGAGTACCTAACAATACTTTAGTTGACCGTTAAAAAAAACAAGAGGTAATTTTCTCCTTTGATAAATCATTTTTTTTTTGTTACGAAGCATGTGCGCTTCTTGAAATTAGCTGGCGCAGGTCCCTAGATGCTAAACAAAGCCCTATGTTTATAACTGTCATTAATTATGGATTAAAAGATGCTTTTCTTTCAGGTTATTCATGGTTGAAGCTCTTTTCTATGAGTTGTTCCCCAGCCACCCTAACATGGCATCTTCAATGCCACAAATATCTCATCTTCATAGTTTTGTGAGAAATTGAAAATTTTTCTTCCCACGTGGCTCGCCTACATGCAAACCGCCCAAGAGCCTTAACCGGCATTAGCGATTTATACGTTTCTTCACATTTAATAAAGAAATATACTAGATATTTGTATATCCACATGGTCTTTTTTTGTGTATGTAGCTTAGCTAAACCTCCCAGTGTTAGAAAACTAGCCCTGGAAAGATGACATATCAGTTTAGGTGACAATTGGACGGGTATGGAACGAGTGTTGGTATCAAAGTATACTATCCGATTGTGAAAGCATGTCTAATACCCTGTCCAATACTCGTAAGGTATGTGTCATGTAATTACCGTAGTTCGGTATTGAGTATGCATTTTAGTTTGTTGAAAAAAAATACCCATTTGAGTTTTTTAACTACATTTTTTTCCATTCCATTTTATTTATTTTTATGTAGTTTTATGTTTTTAACAACTTCAATAAATTAAAACATGATGAATTACATACATATTATCATATTGCTATCTATACATGTAACTTTCATAATTTTATAAATTGTAAAAGATAATTTCATACCTCGTAGGAGTAGGATTAAGTATAAACAATTCATTTTCCATGTAATGAAATACTAGAATGAAGCATTACTAGAAACTTGTTAAAATGAAACAAAACATACAAAAAAAAAAAAAAAAAAAAAACCGGGAATATGATTTGAGTAAATGGTTCAAGTGAAACGTGTATATGGTTTTGAATAATCAGGTCAAGAATCCCTGCCTTAGATGTTTAAGGTTGCGAGGATTGGTTCGGGTTTTCTTGCCGATTCACTATCTGGACTAAATTTCATTTGGATAGATATCAGATTCAAAGTTCATATGAAAAGGACTTGAGGTAGCTTTTTAATATGAATGTGAGAACAATTGACATAACAAAAATGAGTACATAGTTTTAGCTAACGTTTCTAGATATGATTTTTTCCAAAGCTGGGCCATCACAATGATTATACAGCTAATATGTTCTGCCTTTGATTTTGCAAATCCTTCCAACCTAATAATTTAACAAGCTATATTACACCAAAAACAAACTTTGTAACTCATAATTGAGACAATAAATAAGAGATATGGCATCTATTTTATAAGTATCAAATAAGACAAAATTAGGAGCCATTGTTGCCTAGTTGGCAAGGAGGGTCAACTCTTCTAATGAAAGGCACATGTGGCTTCACATTATGTCATTAATTCACTCTCTCTCCACTTAATATATATACAACCATTGGATCCACATCTACCATCACAAAACTTTTAGAGTCATTTGACAAAAGCCAAAGAAACAATGGCTTCTACAACTTTTTCAACAGATGATACACATCATGTCAGAACAACTAGTTTGCCAACCAGATTACATCCAGTCATTGTTCAGGCTCAAGAGGAGATCAAAAAGTTCAGAACATGGGAGGCGTCTGTCTCGTCTGTTCCTACCGCAGATACCATCTGCAGCGCGCTATCGAAGCTGCAAGTATTGTATGAATGTGTTGACAGTGTTCTCAGTTTGCCACTGACCCAAAAAGCCCTTACTCATAACCAATGCACAGAATTGGTCAATGAGTTGTTGGATAAATCCATAAGTCTTATGGACATATGTGGCTCTACTAGAGACTTGGTCTCACAAGTCAAAGAAAATGCTAGAGTTGTTCAGTCAGCCATGAGAAGGAGAAAAGGAGAGGTAAGCTTAACCACTTCATTCATCAAGAACTTGAAGAAAGATGCCAAGAAAGCTATGACATCTTTGAAGCAAATCGATGAGAAGATAGGAGGAATAAGACCGATAGATATGGACCGACACCTCTTATCAGCTATTAAAGTTGTAAGAGATGTTGGAGTTGTTAGATCATCGGTATACAAATCATTGTTGTTGTTCTTGTCTGGATCCGTTGCAAAGCCAAAGTCATCAGGGTGGTCACTTGTACAAAAGATTATCGGCAAGGGAACCGCAGGCGGAAACAATCAGCTTGAAATTTCTAATGAGGACATGGTTAGCCTATTTCAAGAAATGGAGAATGGTTTGGAGTGCATGTTTAGGAGTTTGATCAAAACAAGGACGTGTTTGCTAAATGTTCTTTCGCGCTAATGTTATGTTTTAAAATCATTTATGCTTTAGTTTTTGGTGATGAAAGTGTGCAATTGCAGCCATGTATATTTGAGCATAATTAGAATTTTGAAATAGGTAAATTAGTTCCTCATTTGATTTATTCATGTTTCATAATGAAGTTTATGTCATCACTTCTCAAGTTCAGCATGAACTAGTTAGATTTATTTAAGCTAAACATCATCATCATACTCAGTAAATCCCACTAATAACAAAGCTTAGGTAGGGTCTGAGGATGGTAAGATGTAGACGGTTTTACCTCTACCCCATACGAATAGAGAGGCTGCTTCCGGTGAGACCCCCGGCTCAATAGTAGTTTTGCATAGAGCCTTGGAAATAAAGCATAATAGTACTCAACAATTGGCACAAAGGCCGATTGGTGCATGTTTCTCTTGTCTTTCGCGCTATCAACGGCACCACATGATGCATGATTAACCGTGCTTCACTTTTAACGTTATTATTTATGAAATTAGTAAAATAACATTAGAATTAGTGTAATTTCACATAATATACATTATATGCGCACACCGCAAGCAGTGGTTTTTTTAGCTAAACATTATTAGTTATATTTTTATTATGTATATTATGTAATCAACCTATGACTAAACTCGATTTAATTAACCGGGATGTGATGAGATTGTCAAACAGGTTTTGAGTTAAAATATTGGGACCGGGCCACCAGACATCAAACTGAAGTCAAAATTTTCTATGCTGAGAAATAAGCTGAGAGATTGGAGAGCTGGTTGGGTGAATAAGGAAGAGGAGAGAAAGATTTCATTGCAAAACATATTACAACAATTATAGAAGGACATGGAACAACGAGAGTTGGAGGAAGAGGAATGGTGGATATGGGAAGAAAGTAAAAATGAATTAGCGATTTTGGAAGAAGATAAACTTCAGGATCTAAAACAAAAAGTCTACGGTCAATTGGGCGATGTTCGGGGACGATAATACGGTTTTCTATCATTCCTTCATAAATGGTAGAAAAGCTAGCAATTATATACCAGATGGTTGAAGGTAAATGAGTAATGAAACCATCTCTTGTTAAAAAGGAGTTGTTCACTTACTTTAGGGATCATTTCAAAGAGGCGTGTTCGAGTCGCCCGGTCTTAATGTGATAATATTAAATGGATCCCACAAGAAATGAGCGAAAGTTTGATAAGACAATCCACTAAAGAAGAGATAAAAGCGGCGGTGTTCGAATGTGGGGGAGATAAGCCTTTGGGCCCTGATGGGTTTAATTTTAATTTTGTGAAGAGATATTGGGCTTTGTTAGAAGAAGACTTATGTAACATTCTAAATAACTTCTATCACACAGGCCGAATTAGTAATAGTTGTGCTTCAGCGTTTATAACCTTGATTCCAAAGATTGAAAATCCTATTATTCTGAAGGACTACCGACCTATTACACTGGTTGGTATCCTAAGTAAAGTAATATCCAAAGTGATGGCTGGAAGACTGAAACAAATCCTCCCCTTGGTGATATCAAGTACTCAATCCGCTTTTTTGAAGGATAGGTTTATATTGAATGGTCCTTTGGTAGTTAATGAGGTTCTTGCATGGTTAAAGAAAAAGAAGGAGAAGGCGCTTTTTTTTTTAAATTGATTTTGAAAAAGCGTACGATAATGTACATTGGAACTTTTTGGTGTCGATATTGGATCAGATGGGGTTCCCAAGTAGGTGGATTATGTGGGTTCGTGGTATTTTAGAATTAGCTAGGGCGGCTATTTTGGTTAATGGGTCGCCTACTTTTGAGTTTAATGCTCAAAAGGGTCTTAGATAGGGTGACATATTGTCTCCTTTTCTGTTTTTAGTTGTAATGGAAGCTTTGTCCTGTTTGATTGAGAAGGCGACTTCATTGGGTATATTTAAAAGGATTGATGTGGCGGGGGAAGGACAATCTTTAACTCATTTAGTATATGCAGATGATGCAATGATATTAGGAAAAGGAGATGAAGGTAATGTGAAAATTCTTGCCCGAATTCTTAGATGCTTTTATGTTTGTTCGGGTTTAAGAATTAATCTGTCCAAGTCTAATTTTTATGGTACGGGTCAAAGTATTGAAGAGGTAGATAGTACGACAATGGATTTGGGTTGCAAAAATGGAGTCATCCCTTTTGAATACTTAGGGATTAAGGTGGGTGCAAATATGAAAAGGAGTTGCCATTGGAGAAAAGTTATTGAGGTGTTCGAAAAGCTCTTAGCAAGATGGAAAGCGAAAACGCTATCTATAGGGGGTAGAGTAACTCTCATTAAATTGGTTCCGGTTAGTCTCCCGATTTATTACCTCTCTTTGTACAAAGCGCCTTTAGTAGTGATTAATACGTTGGAAAAAAATTATGCGGCGTTTTTTGTGGTCGGGAACTTCGGATGGTAAAAAGATTCATTGGGTTAGTTGGGATCGAGTCACATTAGATAAAAAAGTTGGTGGTCTTGGACTTCCTAATTTGAAACAGGTTAATGACACGCTTTTGATAAAATGGAGTTGTCGTTTTCGTCAAAACTCAGATGCTATATGGAAGAAGGTGGTACAGGTTTGTCATAAATCTAGAACTCAATACCTTTCTTTACCTATGAACAAACAAATTAGAGGATGTTGGAGGTATATTGTCAAGACATCGGACAAGCTTATAATTAATAATAAGCCCATTTTCTTGAATTTTCGGGTTGAGGTTGGGGATGGCAGAAGTACTCGGTTTTGGCAAGATGTTTGGGTTAATGATATTCCGCTGAAGGATCGCTGCCCTCTATTATATAAGGATGATCAGAAGAAATACACTGATGTTGTTGATAAAGTGAAGTGGATAAATAACAGGTGGAAGTATATTGAGCATGGAATATCCAGGCCGATGTTGCGAGAAGTCGACAAGGAGTTTGCTGATGTGCAGACGGTTCTGGTTATGCTGCAAAGAAGAAACAGGCCGGATAAATAGAAATGGTTAGACAAAGACTTTGATCAATATACGGTGAAAGATATAAAAAAGGTAATCAGGAGAAATGATGATATGGTTTTGGCTTTCCATGGACGACTTGAGTTCCTCTTAAATGTAACATTCTTGCTTGGCAAATTGAGATGGGAAGAGTTCTAGCGAAATGGGAATTGTATAAAAGAAACATTCAGATTGGTGGGCTGGATTGCGCCTTGTGTGACTGGGGTATTGAGACAATCAAACATTTTTTTTCTAGCTATAGTTTCGCGCAGGAAGTTTGGGCTGCGGTCGGGTCATGGTGCGGGGTCAGCCCTATATTGGTATTTGGTGTCCGCGATCTATTTGAAGTGACGAAAGATATGCAATGGACCAAATGGAAGAAAACTATAATTCAAGGCGTCTTCTTGGTGTCATGTTGGTGCATTTGGGAGGCGAGAAATAATAGAATCTTTAGAAGTCAACGTTTTTCATCTAGATATGTTGTTTTTTCTTTTGGTTACAAAATAGGTCTAAGTTTAAGAGGATGATATGGGAAAACTGGTGTAAGTCGCCTGTATATATGATGTAGTGTTTTGTCCGGCGGCCCTCTATTTGAGGACCGGCCGTGGTGTTGAATGAAAGTTTATTTTCAAAAAAATAAAAATAAAAAAATTGATGGTTTAAAATTGGCGCCAATTAACTATTTGTAATGGCTAATAAGACGGTATACATTGGTGATTCCAGGCATCATGATCGACACTTGCAATAATTTGTGTATATCGTAATAGAACATTTGAAATAGATAAAGTAGTTCCTCTTTACAATTTGATGTTTTGTCTTCTTGGCTTGTCTTATGTACTTAATTTGCTTCTCAAGCTAATTATTAACTTTAATTAAGAAATAAAAAGTACGAAAATAGTTTTGAACCGTATATTCAATAGAAAATTTGGATGATATAGACAATGAGGAGCCAACATAGTATCCTTGAATACGTTTACATCCGAGCCATTGAATCTACATCTATCATGTCTGATCGACTAGTTTGCGAATAAGATCACATCTGATCACTCATACGGATCAAAAAGGAGATCCGCAAATTCAGAAGATGGGAGGCCTCCATCTTATTTATTCATTCCATAAATACCATTTAAAAGGGGTTGATCATTGATGAAGCTTAACATATATATTGTTTGAGTGTGTTGACATTGTTTGTTTGAAATAGTGCTAAAGTCAAACAAAAGTCAATGGGGAACTTGTTCGACATTTTTGATGATGAGTAATGTAACACATCGAAACCTGGTCCTGTTACTTATTGCATTACACATTGCATAGACAATGATGGTAGAGGACCCAGAAGTTGATATGAAACATTTTAGGTCTGCTGTTAATGATGTAGAAGATGATGAGGAGTTACATCATAATGTGGACATTGATGCAGATGACTTACATGTAGACCTTGATGACTTTGATAGTCTAAGTGAAGATGAAGAAGATGAAAATGAACCAAGGAAAGTTAAACAACTAAGGAAGGACAAGAAGGGAGGAGATAAAAGTTTTCATCCATTTAGTGTTGGTGATCTGTTTGAAGATAGGGAAGAGATCAAACTTATTATTAAAGAACATGTTGTGGAGTCAAGGAGACAGCTTCATATTGTCAAGAATGAGCATCTAAGGTTTAGAGTTGTGTGCAGGGGGCATAATCCAAAGTTCACAAGTGGGGAATCTTCTCAAACACATGGTGCCCCCCCCCCCCCCCCCCCAAGAAAAAGAAACGGCCCCTAGGAAAAAGCCAACAAAGGGTGGTGGTCAAAGTAGTATTAAAAAGAAGCCAACTACCCCAAGAAAAAAGTATCCAAAGCCCACTTGTCCTTGGGCTGTGCAAATTTCCAGACCCACTATGAATGATTTATGGGAGGTGAAGACTTACAATCCAAAACACCAGTGTTTGCAGACTAGGGTAACAAATTTGTACACAATGGGTTGGATGGCCAGAGAGATTGCACCAATAATTGATGGTAACCCTACAATAACCTTGACTAAGTTGCAAGACCTACTTCAAAAGAAACATCAGATCCAGATCTCCCTCATGAAAATATCAAGGGCCAGATCTATTGCAAACAAAAAGATCAATGGTGATTACCAAGATTAGTATCATCTACTTCGAGACTACTGTGAGGAGTTACTTAGATCTAATCCTAGATCCACTGTCAAAATTGATGTTGAACCTGAACCCAATCCAAATTCCCCTACTAGGCAGTTTAGGAGAGTTTACATATGTTTTGGAGCATTAAAGGATGGTTTTAAAATGCTTGGGAGGGAACTGCTTGGATTAGATGGTTGTTTCATGAAAGGTCCATACCCTGGACAAATCTTGACTGCTGTTGGAGTTGATTTAAACAATGGAATATATCCTGTAGCATATGCACTTGTGGAAGCTGAAACATTTAAGTCATGGTCATGGTTCTTAGAAAATCTAGGTGATGATCTTGATCTTGATGATAGGTCCTATTTCACTTTCATAAGTGATAGGCAAAAGGTAATGTGTTTGTTCTTCTGTTCTTTATATGTTATAATTGTTTTTTTATTTACTAGTTCCTAAAAAACAGCTTGTTAATTGTTAGGGTCTAATTCCTGCATTATCCAAGACATTCCTAAGGCTGAGCATAGGTACTGCTTGAGACACATCCATGAAAATATGAAAACAAATTGGAGAGGAGGTCAATACAAGACCATGTTGTGGAGATGTGCTAGTGCTACAACTGTTGCTTTGTTTGATAAGAAGATGGAGGAAGTTAAAAAGGAAGATGCTAAGTTATATCAATGGCTAAAGGAAATTCCAGTGGAAAGTTGGAGCAGAGCTCACTTTACTGGTATGTTTATAATAAACAGTTAGTTAACTAAGTAAACAGTTTAATTAAGCATTAGTAGTTAATTAAAGATTAAACATTAAACAGGTAGGGCCAAATGTGATGTTCTGATCAACAACTTGTGTGAGGTCTTTAATAGACAATTAGTTCCTGGAAGGGATAAGCCTGTCATCACATGCTTGGATTTTATTAGACAGTACATGACTAAGAGGATAATGGTGGTTCACAATGTCATTGAAAGATGTGAAGGACCTTTGACACCTTATGCAACTAAGATGTTTGATGCCATTAAAGAGGATGTTGCACAGTATAATGTCCTTATGGCAAGTCCAACCAAATATGAGGTATGCAAATGTTTTAATCTTCAATGTCAATAATTGATGGTTGTATGGCTAATCAATTTGTTGGTTTTAGGTGAGTATGCTTGGTTCAGACCAACGTGTGGTTGACATAAAGGCCAAGACTTGCACATGTAGAAAATGGGAGTTGACTGCAATGCCTTGCAAACATCCTGTTGCAGTGCTATGGGACATGTCTCTGCATGGATATGAAGTTGGAATACCTGAAAGATGGGTGGATGAGGTGTATTGGCTAGATACATGGAGGAAAGTGTACCAGAACACTATTGAGCCAATTAATGGTAAGGACCTATGGAGACCATCACCATGCCCAACTACTATCAGAGCCCCTAAAGTTCATAAACAGATTGGAAGGCCAAAGAAAAAGAGGAGAAAGTCAGCCAATGAAGGTGATGAACCTGCAAGCAAGGAAGTTGGTGATCCAAAGAACAAGGGAAAGAAAAAAGTCAATGAAGGGGCTACAACTACTGATGGGATTAAAAAGTCAAGAAAGGGGGGTACAACAACTTGCAAAAGATGTAGACAGAAGGGGCACAACTCCAGAAGCTGTGGAAAAAGAGGTCAACAACCAAGCTCTCAACAGTGCTCACAGTCAGTACCTCAAGATTAAGTGATGATTATGTTGTTATGTTAACTACTTTAAAACTTATTATGTTTGTTTGATAGTGAACAATGTTTTCTTCTTGAACAATGTTTAGATGACTTGTGAATGGTTGTTAAAACTTATTATGTTTGTTTAACTTGTTATTGTTATTGGTTGTTACTGATTATGGGTCATATTGGTTGTTATTTTTAATGGCTGTTAATGTCTGAAAATGGTAGTTATTGTTAATGGGTCAGACAGCTTCATATGATTGTTATTGTTAATGGGTCAGACAGTACATGACTTGTGAATGGTTGTTAATGGGTCAGTGCAGCAGCTTATTGTTCAGGTTAATGGGTCAGATGGGTTAGTGCAGCAGCTTATTGTTCATCAATGTGTCAAATGGGTCATTGCAGGTTATGATAATGTGCTCAAATGGGTCATTGCAGGTTATGATAATGTGCAGCAGCTTATAACACCCAATCTGACCCACTCACAACAACATCAACATTTTCATTACAGTCAACCTCAAATGGCATGGAATGTTTAAGTAACAACATCATTTTTATTTCATTAAAGGTCAAATTTATTACAATGTTGCATACTTACACTTACATTAATCAACTAAGAACAAAGAACAACCAACTAAAAAAAAGCATGATCCTCAGTTTCCTTGCCTCATACCCTCTTGCTTCAGCTAATTGTTGTTGTTTGTTCAAATTTTTGATTAAGCCATTGATGATCTTCGAATTCCCTTCACTAACTGGACCCTTTGCCCATGTCACAAACCCACATCCACTTACACAACAGTGAAACCTTCGACTAGGGTTTGCTTCAGTCCAGAAGTTCGAACCAGTGTTTCAGACCCACATCTGCAAAATGGAGGAACCTCAGTCCATTGTGCAACTTGTCGATGATGATTTGAGATCGAATTAGACATTGATGATCTGGTAGACCTAGAATTCGACATTAGGTTTTGTGGGATTAGGGTTTAGAATTCGAATTGGGGAAGAAATGAGGTTGGGGATGACGAAGACACGGGTTAGTGTTAAATAATCGAGTTGAAATGACGATAATACCCTCACGTGAGGTGCACGTGAGGGTCAAGTAACGGCAGACGTGACGGACGTTAGCTAGAGGGACGTAAAGTGTTAGGAAAACAAACCACAGGGACTCAGGGTGTTAAGCTTGGGTTGGACCTGTTAGTTTAGGCAAACCACAGGGACGAAAACTACAATTTTCTCTAATTAATATGAGTTGGATCTAAATTCTACTAATGGTCCTACACTCTATTAAGCCCATAAATATTTAGAAAATTTTAAAATATTCAACAATCCAATGTCATATCCTCTTAGACTCTCTAGAAGGTACTCACCCATTAAGGTATTCTTTCCATCAGAGCATGTTTAACTATGGAGCTTTAAATGGATCCGTAGCGAGTATGCCCAAAACATGTGAATGATCTTTGAGGTGGGGGAGGTCTTATACAACAAGGAATTTCTCCTAGTCATAATTGATGTAAGAGTTTCCTAGGGTGTTAAAGTTAGTGTTAATTTATACTACGTATGTATATATATGGGTCAAAAAGATGTAAAACATATCTATTTCATATCAAATGTATGTGATTTGGTTGTTCTCGTTCTTCCATTTTACGAAATGTGTACGTACTAATTCATTAAACCACTATATTGATCAATCACACCCTTTTGATAACATAATTACTATTTGTACTTCGACTCTTCTTCCCCATAAGACCAACTAAAACAAAACTACTTAGTTTCAAAAGACTGTACGTGCCTAACTAAAATTGCTAATTAAAATTTATTTTTAGTCACTAATACAGTGAAAATTTTTGACATTCATTTGGGCATGCCACTAGGTTTGTTTCATGCAAGTTAAAGCATTTTGATATTGTTGAAGCATTTTCATGTTTGTGATGACATCAAGAGGTTCTAGAGTCTTCTAGGCTCTCTATATATAATTATATACAGAAATTTTATAGAAAGAATCATTTGTAGTGAAGAAGAAGCGTGTGCAATCTGGCAGATTAGGCTGGCATTGTTTGTTGATTAGCAAACAAAGCTCTGACATTATTAAACTGCCTTGATTAGTATAAGCAATTAGTGAGATGCTTTTTTTTCTCATGGGTCTTCTGCCTGTTTATCAGCCACCCTTGTATAATCTTTGAGGACACACATCTTGCCTTCTTGTTTCTAAGACGTCATCCATATGGCCTACCTGTCAAGAATATTCTATTACATATCAAGTCTTAAAGTTTGTAACTATGGCTTCTTACTAATTAATTACCTATGCACTAAATTAAATCTGCAGCGCATATTACAACAAATAAATAATAATAATAAATTAAGCACAATAAAATGAATGGAAAATCACCGAAATAACACTTGAACAAGGTTAAAAGCCAAATAAACATAGAAAAGGGCTAACATTTACGGGCTTCACACAAACCTAGTGTGTTCCCAAGATGCCATATGTGGGAATAGGCTAATATTAAAAAAAAAAGGCAATCGTGAATTTGCTTTTCACGGCCCACGGCCCAAAAGAAATTAAATGGAAAAAGAGGGCAACATGAATATGAATTCGTGGGAAAAGATTATAAAACCGGTTCCCTGGTCGAAACCGACCAAACCGGCCTGAACCGGTTTCTTCAAAAACCGGTTTCAACTAAAACCGGTCCGGTTTATAATACAACCCGGTGGTTCGAGCATCGGTTCCCCATTTCGCCTAAAAAACCGAACCGGTTTCAACCCAAAATGATTCCCAAACCAAAGCCAAAAAACCGAGGTTGTTACCGTTGGCCCGATCTGAACGCTAAAAACTAGCCGTTAGGCTCGTCTTTTGATTTTTTTGACCGTTAATTTGCACCCCTAAATCACCATTTTGCCACCCCAAATTAGTATAAATAGGTTTTAGATGTTTTGGGTTGATCACAACACTCAAAAACGCAAAAACGAACCCGAAAACCAAAAAAACGCAATAGTATTCGCCCGTTTTTTTTTTTCACTTTGCTTTTTTGTCACACCATTCCATGGCTTCATCAAACTCATCCTAAACCGGTTCCTCAAGCAACCCCACCGTTGTTAGTATTCTTGAAACGACACAAAACGCCGAAATATTTGGTCATGACAACGGGTTTTTCGACTTGTGTCTTTTGTCTAATGGCGAAAAAAAGGCACGTTGTAGAAAGTGTGGTATCCTTCTCCAACCAAGCTCAAACTCCACCTTGAGAAGTCATAAAGCTAAATATTGCAAGCTAGTTAAAAACAATCCAATCGAAAGTTGTCAAACGATGATTGATTCTAATGGTGGGATTTTTCTTTACGACTTTAACAATGTTCAAGACCGATTGGCGAAGTTTGTTATTCAAAAAGCTTTACCTTTCAACCACTTCGATAATCCCGAGTTGACAAGCTTGATTCGTGACACGCTCCAACCTCGTTACAAACACGTAAGTCGCCATACTCTAACATGCCATTGTTTGAAATTATGGAACGAAGCAAGAAAATATTTAATTGTACTTTTTTCAAACTTACAAACCGGTGTGAACTTAACCACCGATGTTTGGTCGGCTCCTCATGGTTTACCGGAATTGTACCTTTGTGTCACCGCTCATTGTATCGATCCCTTGACGTGGCAAATGATGAAATGTACAATTGCGTTTGAGTTATTTGAGTATCCACACGGCTAAAAGACAAAGAGGTAAGTTTCACCGCCGCCGAATTTCAAAATTTTGATATCTTGGCTTGGTGGAAAGGAAAACAATCCTAATTTCCTATCCTTTCCGCTATAGCCCGTGCTCTACTAAGTGTCCAAGCTTCTACGATACCTTCGGAATCGGCTTTTTCTCTTAGTGGCAGGGTGCTATCGATACGAAGAACAAAACTAACTTCTAAATCATTGGAAATGTGCATATGCTTAAAAGATCACTTGGACGCGGTGGATCGAGTACAACATAAAACATCTCATGAAGAATAAACCGAACTTGAACGAAGAATACATGACGAAGAGGTGGAAGAAGGACTAAGTGAACCCCTATCGGATGAAGAACTCGCATACGATGCTTCGATGCGCCAAAGTAGTTCAGACGAAGCTTAACAAAAAAACATTGATTGTAATATTTCGTATTATGTTTTTATGTATTTCATTTTCCTCGTTTCTTATTTCGAAAACCTTAAAAAATAATAAAAGTCGTATTTTTTTTGTTTTTTTTCCTTATCGGCCTATATTTTTTTTCGAATTGTGCGTGAAAAAACTGATTACGAATTGAAACCGAAATGAACTGAACCGACGAAACTGGCCCAAAACCAAACCGGTTTGGACTGAAACCGGTACTGTAGCGAACAGGTTTGGAACCAAAACCGGTTTTGGCCAAAAAAATGATTTGTAGGCGAGAGGCGCCGCAAAATTGAAAAGAGAGGACAACAATATTATTCAGAAGAGGTGGCCGCAAATATTAGGGGAGGAGTGGAGGTCAAGGGTGAAAGCATTGATGCGGCTACGGATTGGTTCTAATTCAATTATTTATTATTTATCTATTCAAACCTATTGTGAACACCATGAATTTAATTTGTTTCTATTGTTTTGATTTTATCATGACTTTTAAAGGCTAAACCTTTTTGCTACCTAGATTAAAGATGATTGCACTAAATGATTTATTTTCTTTCGGTTTTGGATTATGGTTGTGGGTGAATTTTAAAGTAAAGAACTCTTTATTTTTTGGTTTTATGTATATGCATATTTAGTTTTGTTTAATTATGTCTTATAAACTCCACTTGTGTTTTTTAAATGTCTTTCATGTATGAATGCGGCTTAGGTTGCGGACTGGGTGTTAGCAGCTAGTTTATGGTTAATTTCTGCAGGTTATCCATAGGAGTTGTAATTGTTAGTTAGGTAATTCTAAGTGTTCTACCAATTCTCAATAGCTGTAAGGTGCGAGATTGTTGGTCTGTCTAGGGTATTAAATTGCTAGATCTAGAGGTTTTGTGAGAAGATCTTCCTAGTTTCCCTAGCATTCCTGGTAGGCCAAGTATTATCAGAAATATTGTACTTACCCCTTGCACCTTCGGGTGTATTGTGACTTTAGTGTTGTGGTGTAGATTGTCTAGCAGGTACTTTAAGATTCGAGTAGGTAAGCCTGTGAAGGTAACCTCTCAACCGGTGGTTTAACAGCTTTTAGGAATTATGCGACTTATATCTTGAGAAGGGTTAGGTTCCCGTAGTTGACTTTAAGTTTAGTATTTTAAGATCTTCGTTCCATATCAGTTCCATAGTCGTTAGAAACATATGATTCATGTGTAGGATTCTAGCCTAGGTAGTGCCTTCCCATCACCTGATTCCAGTTACAATTCTCAGCTTGTGTCTTCAATTATTTAAATTTTACTTATTTATTTGCAATTAGTTTGTTAGAACCCCCCCCCCCCCCCCTTTAAACCATAAAAAACAACTTAAGTCGGTTTTTAGATAAGTAGTCGAGTCTAGTTTACGTTTTCCATTAGAGTCTCGTGGGTTCAATACTCGGACTTACTTAGTTGTACTGCACTAAGCGGTACACTTGCCGGTTGTGTGGTTTAGGTTTAGAGAGTCTTAGGTTATAAATTTAAAACTTAGAGTGTCTAGTTTAGGTTAATTTAGTTAGTTTTTTTAATTAAATGTAACACCCCATTTTGTGATCAAACAAAATAGAAATATTTATGAAATTTATGTCGTGTGTATTATATGATCTAGTCGTGAATAGTACGATTATTTGATATCTATACATATAATATTTTAAAGCTATTTTGGACACATGGCAATCATTCACCCCCCCTAGCAATTATCTCTCCTCCCATTATTAAGCCACATGGCAATATGTGAGATTTTATAAAATTTTTGTTTTTTTTAAATCAAAAATCAGAAAAATGTTAATACCCTTAGAAAACACACGGACATAACATAACATCACTTTCATCGTCGCCTCCTTTCAAACCGAAACCCTAATCAGGGCGATTCAAGCTTTTCATTCATCTCCAATCCAAGGTAATCTCTCTTCGATTCTTATTTCAATTAATCGATGTTCATCTATATTTTTTTCTGTCTTGTGTTTAACTGATTTTCCATATCTGTTTTTATAGTGTCGATTAATGTTAACCTTTCTTTTTCTCTGTCTTCTGTTTTACTGATTGTTCTTGAATTTTTGTTTATTATTGTTCAGTCTTATTAATTGTTTTGATTTTGTATTGATGTTTTAGGGTTTATGTTTTAGTTTTCGATTTAGGGGTTTTTAGGGTTCAATTGATGTTTTAAGGTTTGACTGATTGTTCTTTATTTTTCGTTTATTATTATTCAGACTGATTAGGGGTTTATGTGTTAGGTTTCGATTTAGGGTTTATGTTTTAGGTTTCTATTTAGGGTTCAATTGATGTTTTAAGAAAGCTACGAATGGATTTATGTTTTAGGTTTCGATTTAGGTGTTTATGTTTTAGTTATCGATTTAGGGGTTTTTAGGGTTCAGTTGATGCTTTAAGGTTTGACTGATTGTTCTTTATTTTTCGTTTATTATTATTCAGAATGATTAGGGGTTTATGCTTTAGGTTTGTATTTAGGGTTTATGTTTTAGGTTTCGATTTAGGGTTCAATTGATGTTTTAAGAAAGCTACGAATGGATTTATGTTTTAGGTTTCGATTTAGTCGTTTATGTTTTAATTTTCGATAAAGGGTTCAATTGATGTTTTAAGATAGCTACGAATTGATTAAAATGGTGTTGTATACTACTAATAACAGTTAAGATATAAAGAGTATAGCTAACAAGAAAGGATGTCAAATGGGTCAAAAGGAGTTAAGACCAAGAGTTAATTGAAGGGGATTTTCTATTTGGTTAAAGTATGTTCTTCAGTTTAGATTTTTGTTGTTTAAATTGTGATTATAGAAAATACCATTCTGATACAAGGATTTGATTGAGTTTGTAAGTGTCTTTGTCATGTAAACATTAATTTGATGATATGTATTAATTATTATGTTTTGTGGAGTGGTACAGGTGCATACACATTCGTGTGAAAATGGTTTATTGATTTTGGGTAAAGGCGGAAAATAACAGCCGTGTTTGTTTGGTAAGATATCTATCATGGTTTTATTGTATATACTACAATCAGTTTCTAATATCCTAATAATTTTTTTTCTATTTGTACTCAGGCGTTACCTGCTGACTATGATGATTGGATCAACAAGTATGGTTATCCTGCTGGGAATACCAAAATCCGAACATTGGATGCTAAAGTCTTTGACGTTAGGGTGTTAAACATTGCTGGAAAGTGGTTCTTCTACAATGGTTGGAGAACGATGATTACTGAATTAAAGTACCCATCTGGGTGTCACTTTGTATTTCAGTATGAGGAAAACCTTCACTCTTTCAGGATGATTACTTTCCATCAAGATGCTATGTGTGCACCTGGTAACTTCTTCTACTGCAGATTGGCCAATCCTTATACAACCGACAACCATCTGGTATGTTTTTTATAATCACTTCACTACATTATACGTTATACAATATTTTGATACAAAAACTTATATTAATGTGTGAACATTGTTTGTATTTTTTTCCAACATATCAGTTGTTTCGTTCTTCATGGATTATTCAATAGACAACTTCCATTGGATCCAATTGAAGTTAGAGCTGTTCCTCGTGTACACTTTCAGATACAGCTAGCAGTTGATGATGGTATTATTTATGTCACTCAATGATGGCCTTTTATTAAGGAAGCTTTTTCAATTACAGCTGATCATCTAATTGTCTTCGAAATCATTAATGAGGTTTTCTCTGTTTTTATTTATTGATTTGGAAATCTTTATGTAATGTTTCTGATCGCTTACTTTTCATAAGTTTTATCGTTTGTTAATAATTCTTTTTATTCATTTAACAGAGCACATACAATATGTCGCTTTTTGAGAAAAACAAGCTTACTCTTCCTCCTGAAATTGTTTGGGAAGCTGAAGTTAAGGAGGAGGATGATGATGATGATTATAATGATGAAGACATCATTGTCGTTTTTGATGATGATAGCGAAGAGGATGATCAAGACACTGATATGGAGGTGGAGGATGATGAAGCTGAAGAGGTCGAGGATGTAGGTGAGCCAGTGGTTTTCATTGTTGACAAACACTTTGTAAGTGCAATTATTTATTTTTTAGATTTATAAGTTATGTGCACAGTAGTCGCTAAGGTTTAGTAATGTGTTTATACTTTAGTTCAGCCATATTAGTGGTTTATAAGTTGGCAACTTTTGAGATACCAATATGATCGTAAAATAGTGGTTACGGTGTATGCTAGGGACCAACTTATATTAGGATAAAATCATGAGGTTTTCTCAGACTACATATTTGAGGTTTTCTTATAAAGTATTTGATTTGAACTGATTGTTAAACTTAGACAGTTAAGTATAATTTGATATATTACTAATAGTATAAGAGACATATGCTTTGACTCTAACATAGCGATGAAGTTGTACATTACAATTACCTGCTTGAGTTAATATGTGAAATGGCTTATAGGTTGTTACAATTTGATAGGAACTTAGATGGCACAAACTGATACGAACTTAGATGGCACGTCATAGACTCTTACTTGAAAAAGCTTGATCTAATGATATGTATGTATATATTTTTATTTAATAACGTTCCATTCTTGGTTATTTGTGTAGCGTATGAAGAAGGATTGGGCAAGGGAAAACAGTTTGTGCAAGAAGAGGGGTTTGACATTCGTGATGGTGAGGGCTTTACTTGGGGAGTGTCGGTTGGGATTGAAGGGTCCCCAGGAAAGTACCGTTACTACATCAAAGGTATGTCGGCTTTTGTAGCTGATAAGGAATTCCAGCCTGGTGATGAAATGCATTTCCTGTTTTTCCAAAAGCAAGGTGTGTTCAAGCTCTCTAATGTTGTTAGGGGTAATGATAATTAGTTTGGTTAGTGGTTGTTGTTTTATAGTTTGATGACAATACTTTTGGTGGGTAACTTTTGACTGAACATGATGGATCGTTGGTAGTCACATACTTTTCCACGTTTACTGCTCATGTGGTAAATTGTGATTTTTGGGTTTTTATATATGTTGATAAACAATACTATTTTGGGTTATGTACATATGATTGTGCATATGATGTATGGATAGTAGTCGTATATTGATATTTGAATAAAATGTGTATTGGTTTCTTTTAAATTTTAATAAAATATTTCTACTATATTTTTTTATACGTTTTACCGCCCAAAATAATTGTACGTTGGTGAACCGCGTGTTAATGCGGGCAAAAGTCTAGAATAAAAATATAGTCGAGCCAATAGTATTATAAAAGACCGTTTAATTAGATTAACAAAAGATATTATATTTGACCCTACTCTATTTTAATGAAATTTGAGTTGACGCGTAGATAAAAATTTAGCTCGTCTTAACAGTACATTCGGAGTTTAGTAAAACGTTACAGTTTAAAAGTTATACAAAAAAAACAAGTTAAGTAGCTTAATTAATAATAATAATATAATAGCAATTATAGAAATAAACGTAGGTATGAATCTTCATTAGCAAGACTTCATAACTTATTTATTAATAGGTAGAAGGGATGAATAGAATTTCGTAAATCAACTTGCAACGTAATAAGGCACGTGTACTTATAGAAATAATAGTCATCGGCCCTCTTCTGAAAGAACACATTATATGTTAGGCTATAAATAGGAGTCGAAATCTTTATTTTGCTCATTCAAATTAAGAACTAGTCTTGTTATTAGTGATCGTCACAAAACGCAAAGAGTGAAATTTACACCAACTGATCTTAGACTAAATTCAGGTATACTCGTTTAAATTATGACTAGATAGTTAGCATTATTATGTTTAGGTATTACTTTATTATTAGGGGTAAATATTGCGCAGTCTAGCCTTAGTTAGGCATGGACTGATCACTCATACATAAACAAGGCAAGATTAACCAATATTCAACCTTAATAATAATTAGTTAGTCGTACCATTACCTAACCTAAGATTATATAACTGTATCAGGACCCTGAGGTAGTAACTGATTGGACTAGAAAGTTTTAGGGAATTATAGAGCAAAGGTGAGTTCTATGAATGTTTTACTATGTGAGCATGCTTGTCCTAACTGGTAATTGCTATAATTGTATTCACGACGGTTGTACGCATGCATATAATCTGCACATACATACACATGATATATGGGGACCCTTATACGTGTCGTTGCGGTGGGATTTGTCAGTACTACGCTGCGGTGTAGCTACCATTAATTGTATGGTAATGTAAGTCAAGGACCGGTGAGGGTACCAGATTGACGTAAAATGTCAAGGACCCGATGAGGGTGCCAGATTGACATCAGGTGTCAAGGACCCGGTGAGGGTGCCAGATTGACACAGGGTTATGATGACATGGGCGGGTATAAGTCACGAATAATTGAAATAATGTGGTTTATAAATTGTGTCTATTCATGAACTCACCAGCATTGTCTCACGTCATTTTTAAGCATGTGTCACAGGTAGTGATAGCTAGTTCTTGTGCATGTTGTTTAGATTGGAACTATGTGACCAGTGGAATAGGATATGCTAGTTCGTGTGATTCAATGGAAAAGTATATCTCTGGCTAAGAATAGTTGATCAAGCTTTGTATTTTTTTTAGTTTCCAACCTTTGTATCCACTTTATGTTAATAAAAGTAAGCATTCCCCTTGTAAGTTGGTATCAGTTGTGTATGATGCATCCTTATCAGGGTGTGGGCAACACAATTGGTATCAGAGCCAAATGTTTTAGCGAATTAGGTATTTGGTAGGGATACCTAGCCTTCAACCATCGAGATTAGGACTGCCTAATTTAAGTTTTATACTCGAATTAATTCCTATAGATAAGGTTGCCTAGAATAAGAAGGACCTGATCTCAACTATACGTGTATTACTTATGATTTGATGTACATGTTAGAGACAAATTAAATACAAACCCAGTAAGAATAGTATGTTAGAATGGTGGGATTAGATATTAAGGGCCGAAGAAAAATAAATCTGGAAGTCCTGAACATGATGCTTTAGCAAGAACTAGCTGAGACAAAAGCCTAGTGAGGACAATAGACTTTTGCGTCTAGGTGCTATACTTGAAAACGTGTTGTATTATTTATATTATGTGAAATAGTTATTGTAAATACTTATGTGTGGATAAAATGTTGATGTAGTATTTTTTAAGAAATTTAGAAAATGTTGACTCAGCCATCTATTAACAATAGTTGTTAAGTCCCACCGGCAAACACTACTTAGCATATTGTACCAGTAAATTTAGGCGATGACATGATCGATCAGATAGCCGTTCGATTCACAAAACTCTTTGACAAGAAAACAAAGCCGAGGATTCTAAATCACCTAAGTCTAGTTGACAAAATTCTCTAAAGAATATAATTACAATACATTTATTCCTTGTAACCCCCTCATGTTTGATGGAAGGAAGAATACTATCAAAGCACTTAAATAGAAGCAAAGTCGAATTTATCCTAAATATCAGTGATTGCCCGGAAAGGAGTAAAGTTAGGTTTGTCGTTCATGTATTTAAATATGAAGTCCCCTTCTAGTAGCGAATCCAGAAGGAAACTTTAGGAGATGATTTAGCCCATCGCCTAACATGGAAAGAATTCCCATACTTATTTAATCATTAATTTTGCTGCTCAAGTGAGACAACATAATTGAGTAAGAGTTTATGTAGCTAGATATAGGAATAGGGATATACTAGTACGTAGCCAAGTTTAATGAGTTGTCTAGGTTGTTACCATGCATAGTAACCATAGCAGGAAACTGTATCCTGATATTTACATGGGGACTATCCACAGTATAGTGCACGCTCAGTAAAGCAACCAAATCGACTACCCATTTGATGAGGTAGAAGACGGGGAAACGTATGACATATAGATGCAGTCGAATTCTGGTAG
Source organism: Ambrosia x helenae (assembly GCA_030844895.1). Taxonomy (NCBI): domain Eukaryota; kingdom Viridiplantae; phylum Streptophyta; class Magnoliopsida; order Asterales; family Asteraceae; genus Ambrosia; species Ambrosia x helenae. The sequence continues at coordinate 33,967 of JAUTDX010002402.1, read as the reverse complement.
ATAAGAGAAGACAAGACAATAATCAGGAATAAAGGATAAGCAATAATAGAGCTTTTAAGAGGCAATGTGGACCCCACCTAAATGTCATATATGCAGAAAAACACATTCTAGTTCATGTCACTAGTTTGGTTGTAGAACTGTACGAAACCCGAACACACGCCTCAGAACTATAGAAAGCCTTGTAGGTGTTTCGAATATAGAGACAAACGAGATATTTTAAGATTAATTGTCCTAAAGTAATAGATGGAAGAACCCAATAGAGCAAGAGTTAGTGCTTTTGTCCTAAATATCGAATAACCACATAGGAATCCAGCTGTGATAACATGTATGTTCTTCTAAACAACTTTTATGCTAAGATACGATTAGACACTAGTGTCAATAGAAGATTGATATTTGAAGCTTTCAGAGTTTTGATGGATTTGATTGTTTGTCAGTTTAATAAGTCAATTATAGTAAAACTAGTAGTTGGAAGGAGAAGAAAGTTTGAAAGAGTATCAAGAATTTCACCATTCGGATTAGTAATAGCTTTATACCCAAAGACGTTATCAATGAAACTTGGAGAGTCTAAAGAGTAGCATGGATTCGATTAGTTAGTTAATCGCTAGGCTCGGATATTGTGTGATATGAGGGAAATTTGAATTAAGAATCCGAAGTGAAGGAATTTGACGATTCTTGGGGAAACAACTAGTAACTTATAAGTTCCATCATATAAAGGCAAGTAAGTGTATCAGAAAAGGTCAAATAGCCTATTTAGTTTACTAGAGGCCAAAGAAGATAAGAAATTAGGAGAGGTTCCAGTAGTGATCGAATTTCTTAAAGTATTCCCTAAAGATATTCCTAGACTACCACTTGATAGATAGTTTGCTCTTAGATCCAATTTGATCCCGAGAGTGACCCTTATTAGTAATGCTTCATACTGCCTCACCATAACTTAAATGGGGGAGTTGATAAACCAACTCTAGAAACTAGTGAGCATGAGATTAACATATCCTAACACATCAACTTGTGGGGCACCTATTCTATTTATTAAGAATAAAAACATGATAATACGTATGTGTATGGATTGCAAAGGATTGAAGATAGTCACTTTAAGGAGTAAGTACATGTTACCAAGGAACAATGAACTCTTTGATTAGCTACAAGAATCAAGTTATGTTTCTGAGATACACTTACTACCCGGTTATCACCAAGTAAGGGTGACACCAGAAGACGTACAAAAAAAAAACATTTAAGGTAAGGTACTATCACTAAGAGTTCTTTGTAATGTCATTCAGATAGACCAACACACCTATAGCATTCATGGATCACATGAGCCGGGTTCTAAAGGAAAATGTGGTTGCAGATACACTCAATAGAAAAGAAAGAACACAATGAATAAGAATCCGCACAATTAGAATTGGTGTTAAGATAAACCTCTTAAACCAATGGCAGTGTGCCGAATAAGAAGCCTTGATAGCAAACCATGTTTAGAGGGAAATGATGGTAGGTAGACAAAACTATTAAGGCCTCGAAAAGATGAGATATTAAGATTTAAAAATTGAATATGGACTCCTAGTTTTGTTGAATTATATAATATGCCACTAAGATGAAGCCAAAAGACAAGAAACATATTACATCCTACTAACAATAAAATGTATACAAGTTTAAGAAGTGGTTATTGACTTATTGATGGCAGATAATGAAAAGATTTATAGAAAATCATGTAGAGACATGCCTTATACCTGACTATAAGTCAAAATACAGTATTAGAAACATTTGGTTACCTACAACAATTTGAGATTCTTAGTAAAAATAGGAGATGATAACTATGGATTTTACCACCAAATTTCCACGAACTAAGAATGGGCATGATACTATTTGAGTAGTAATTGATGAAGTAAGTATGGCCATTTCTTGCCAATATGAGCAGATTATAAGACAGATAGATTAGCAATATATATGTGTATGTTAAGAAAACCGTTAGTCATCATGGGGTACCAGTAGATTAGGTATGGCTTACCACCCACAAACATATAACCAAAATGAAAGGACAATACAAGTACTAGAAGACATGTTTAGGGCAGGTGTTATAGACTTCGAGGGAAGTTGGAATGAACAATTGTCCTTGTTAGAATTTGCTTACAACAACACTTATTGTTTAAGTACCAAGACCGTCCATATTGTATTGAACCATTTGGGAAAAGTAAAAGTGACGGTCTAGTGGCCTATTAGTTAGCAATGCTAGAAGAAATCAAAGGATTCATGACACCTTTCACGTGACCAATATAAGAAAATGTCTCACAGACGAGGCATTAAAGTTGCCTTGGCAAGAAGTCCAGATCAATGACAAGTTGAACTTCACGGAACGCCCCATTCAAATTGTAGATCGACAAGTAAGGAAATTGAGAAATAGAGACTTCCCTTTGGTACGAGTTAAGTGGGATGCCAGGAGAGGACCCGAAGAGACATGGGAGAAAGAAGATGAGATGAAACAGAAATACCCATACCTCTTCACCTAAATTTCGCGGACAAAATTTCTATAAGGTGGGGAGAGTTGTAACACCCCATTTTTTGATCAAACAAAATATAAATTTTATGAAATTTATGCCGTGTGTATTATATGATCTAGTCATGAATAGTACGCTTATTTGATATATAAGAATATAGTCGAGCCAATAGTATTATAAGAGACCGTTTAGTTAGATTAACAAAAGATATTATATTTGACCTTACTCTATTTTAATGAAACTTTGGTTAACGCGTAGATAAAAATTTAGCTCGTCTTACCAGTACATTCGGAGTTTAGTAAAACATTATAGTTTAAAAGTTATACAAAAAAAACAAGTTAAACAGCTTAATTAATAATAATAATAATAATAATATAATAGCAATTATAGAAATAAACGTAGGTATGAATCTTCATTAGCAAGATTTCATAACTTATTTGTTAATAGGTAGAAGGGATGAATAAGCACAGGATGGTCTACGTGTTAAGGGTCTGTTTGGTATGGGGTAATGGAATGGACGAGGGAATGGATTGGACAAGGGAATGGAATGGACAAAGGAATGAAATGGATGATTACCATTCCATGGTCTTGTTTGGTTACCACGTAAGAATGGAATGAATCATTACTTTGTATTGTTTGGTAGGTAGGAAAAGACTTAGGAATAAACCGGCGGTGGTGAGTGGTGGCGATAGCGGTTGATAGTGGATGTCGGCGATGGTGGTTGGTAGTGCCGAAGGTGGTGGTCGGTGGGTGGTGGCGGTCGTGGTAGTGGTGGCAACGGTGGTGGTGGTGGGTGGCGATGGTAGGTGGTGGAGGTGGCGGTTGGTGGTGGTGGTCGGTGACGGTGGTCGGTGACGGAGAGTGTCGGTGGTGGCAGTCGGTGCTTGGTTGTGGGTGGCGGTGGTCAGAGGTGGCGGTTGCTGGTGGGTGGTGGTGGTGGTGGTGGTAGTGGACGATGACGGAGAGTATCGGTGATGGCGGTTGCTTCGTGGTGGGTGGCGGGGTGGTCGGTGATGGCGGTAGTTGATGGGTGGGGTGGCGGTGGTCGGTGACGGAGAGTGCCGATGGTGGTCGGTAGGTGGCAGCAGTCGGTGGTTGGCGGTGGTTGGTGGTGGCATCAAGTGGTGGTGGCAATGGGTGGTAGTGGTGGTTGGTGCTGATGAAGGGTGACAAAGGGAATGGAATGGAAAAAAGGTTGGGGGGATGGATGGAATGAATTTTGGGGTTTTAGGGGGAATGGAATGGAGGAGGTAATGGATGATTCCATTACCTTGACCAACCAAACACCTTTTTTTTCATTCCATCGTAATGCTCCATTCCATTCCGCCTTCCATTCCTGCATACCAAACGCTACATAAGTGTATGGGAATTTCGTAAATCAACTTGCAATGTAATAAGGCACGTGTACTTATAGAAATAATAGTCATCGGCCCTCTTCTGAAAGAACACAATCTATGTTAGGCTATAAATAGGAGTTGTAATCTTTATTTTGCTCATTCAAATTAAGAACAAGTCTTGTTTTTAGTGGTCGTTACAAAACGCAAAGAGTGAAATTTACACCAACTGATCTTAGACTATATTCAGGTATACTCGTTTAAATTATGACTAGATAGTTAGAATTATTATGTTTAGGCATTCCTTTATTGTTAGGGGTAAATATTGGGCAGTCTAGCCTTAGTTAGGCATGGACTGATCATTCATACATAAACAAGGCAGGATTAACCAATATTCAACCTTAATAATAATTAGTTAGCCGTACCATTACCTAACCTAAGATTATATAACTGTATCAGGACCCTGAGGTAGTACCTGATTGGACTAGAAAGTGTTAAGGAATTATAGAGCAAAGGTGAGTTCTATGAATGTTTTACCATGTGAGCATGCTTGTCCTAACTGGTAATTGCTATAATTGTATTCTTGACGGTTGTACGCATGCATATAATCTGCACATACATACACATGATATATGGGGACCCTTATACGTGCCGCTGCGGTGGGATTTGTCAGTACTACGCTGCGGTGTAGCTGGCATTAATTGTATGGTAATGTAAGTCAAGGACCCGGTGAGGGTACCAGATTGACGTAAAATGTCAAGGACCCGATGAGGGTGCCAGATTGACATCAGGTGTCAAGGACCCGGTGAGGGTGCCAGATTGACACAGGGTTATGATGACATGGGCGGGTATAAGTCATGAATAATTGAAATAATGTGGTTTATAAATTGTGTCTATTCATGAACTCACCAGCATTGTCTGACGTCATTTTTAAACATGTGTCACAGGTAGTGATGGCTAGTTCTTGTGCATGTTGTTTAGCTTGGAACTATGTGACCAGTGGAATAGGATATGCTTGTTCGTGTGATTCAATGGAAAAGTATATATCCGGCTAAGAATAGTTGCTCAAGCTTTGTATTTTTTTTAGTTTCCAACCTTTGTATCCACTTTATGTTAATAAAGTAAGCATTCCCCTTGTAAGTTGGTATCAATTTTGTATGGTGCATCCTTATCTGAGTGTGGGCATCGCATTAAACAACTTTGAACACATCACATACAATATATTGTTTGTGTGTGTGACAAAGAGAGGGGGAGAGATGTAGAGATAGTACTTGTTAAATGATGTTTTGGTTGACGGTTATGTGTCTTGCATTTGTTTGATTGACTTGATTCAACTGCACTTGTAGTTGACATTGTGATACATCCCATATAAATGGGAAGAACAAGTAACCTTTCTATGACATCTTTCATGAGTTTGGATCTAAATTGAGACAAGTATTGGTTTGATAAGAGGTTTATGGTTGAGTGTGATGGGATAGGTGGTGTTAACTAGAGTTGGAATGATGTGGAATTTATGGTTGAGTGTGATAGGAGAGGTGTTGTTAACTTGGGTTGGAATGATGTGGAATTTATAGTTGAGTGTGATAGGATAGGTGTTGTTAACTAGGTGCTCTCGGTATTTGATGGGTTGAAGAGTTCAACTTGGCGTTGGTCGCAAAATGGTGGTGGCGGTTTAAGTCTGAGCTGGGTCCAAGTAAGTGTGCTTATAAGGTTACTTCAACAAGTCAAGTTTAGAGAAGGTAATGACAAGTGGGTTTGGGTTAATTGATTACGTTTACTATTATGTTTTCTTTAGTTAAGCCTGTTTTGGTCATTTTATACATTTTAATAAAAGTTCCAGCTACTCTTTCAAACACTTAAATATATCTAAAAAGCTACAGCTACTAGCTATCAGCTTCCAGCCACCAGCTAATTTTGCCATATACACCAAATATATTTAAAAAGCTACAGCTACCAGCTAATTTTGCCAAAAATATCCATAATGTGTTGTAGGTGTAGTTGGGACGTCAACCATGCTTCCTCAGCATGGCGTGGGGCACGAGGACTGCCACTGAGGCTTTGGCATAGTGGTAGAGGGAAAAGCTTCTAGGTCTTCGGATAAAAGAGGTAAAGGGTTCAATCCCATGGAGTGCAACACTTAGCCGTTTAAAAAAAATAGATTAATGTGGGGCCTACCAAAAAATAGGTCAGGTGCCTCGTATGGTTCTCAAATTTTTTTACGTTAGAATTGTGTGATTTTGTGTATTTTAGAAATCGTATAGATAAACTCTGTCATCACGTTTTCTCGTGTTAGGATACTAAAGAAGAAAATACTTCTTTTCGTAGCCGGCTTACTCTTAGAAAAGTTGAGCCGGCGTTGTCGATGTATCAAAATGAATTAAATGATTCTTAAAGATTTAGCCTGAGCTTGCAATTCAATCGATATTAAAAAGTAAGCGAACACTGGTTGTTATAATTGGTTTGAGCTATCTATCTCATATAGAACTAAAATCCTGTCCAAAAGGTTACCAACACAATTTTGACCTCAAGTAACTTTTTAATCATCAAAAACAGTATTATCTTTGTATATATTTTACATGTTGAAATTTACATGGCTATAAAAACTGTACAATTTACAGTCAAAAAGATGGGCCAGCTTAACAACACTAACATACTTTAGTGTTGTAAAAATCACATTAGTGAGACAATATTTAGGAGGGAAGCCCTTGTTTTGATCAACTTTCGAAACATGCACTCCAAACCATTCTCAATGTCTTCAATGTTGCAATCTAAAGCCTCAAGACAAATTTGTGGTTGATCTTTGCTTTCCATTGTACCTCTACGAATACACTTCGAGATCATGGACCATTTAGTCGCTGTTTTCGACTTAGAAATAGACACATAAAAAAATGACAAGAGCATTTCAAAGACCGAGATGCTAATTTCACTAACATCTCTAAGTACCCTAATCACCGAAGAGAGATGTGCATCAAGATTCAAGGGTTTCGAGCCATAAGTGTGATCGATATGCTTCAAATCCGCAACGCCCTTTTTGACACCCTTCATCAGTTTCTTTAGGAACGAAGTCTCAATGACGAAATCCCCCTTTCTCCTCCTTAGAGCTGATTGAACATCTCTTACATGTTCTTTCACATGTGTAACCACGTCTCTAACCGAACCACAGATGTCCAAAAGCATCATGGATCTGTCACGCAACTCGTCCACCAGTTTCTGATACTGATGGTGCGAAAGGGCTTGTTGGGTCAATGACGAGCCAAGAAGATTGTCAACAGATGTGTACAATCTATCAAGACTTGTTAGACCAACACATATTGTTTCTGCATTAGGAACACAAGAAAAAGATGTCATCCATGTTTTAAAATCGGTGAGCTCTTCTTCGATAAGAAGAGTGGTGGGGTGCGATCGCGTTGGCAAACTAATCGATCGAATGGCTTGACGAGTTTTAGATGATGAGAAAGCCATTTTTCGGTTAAGTTTTGGCAAAAAACCGAAACTAAGGGATGGTGACTAAAATTTTGTTTTTGGGTTCTATTTATATAAACCAAAGATGCCGTAGATTACTCCTAGAAATCTTTGGAGCATGTGAAACCATATGTGTGATCCTAAAACTGTGCTAAACTTGCCTCTAAATCGGCCTACATATTTCTTATTTTTTGGTGGCATTTGGTAGGTTTCAAGCAAAGAACTAACGTGGAAAACAAGACTAATTATTTAACTAATGCATTGCCCACGTATGGGCTGTCTCGTATGGCCAATATTTAAGGTACCTGAATTAATTTGTTTTATGTTTACGCGTGGACGAACGTGATAGGACTTCTAGATTTATAATGCACGCGTGGGTTGTTAATAACTCCCCTCCTTCCAAAGTATCATTTTTTTAACGGTGAAACGGATCTAACCCGAGTATTCTTGGGCACTCACCAGACAAATCGAGTACTCTGAGAGTAACCCGAGTCGCCTAACACCAATTCCGAGAAAAACCCAGTAACCCACCCGCCCGTAGACACGACGGTGAAAATATCGGTAAAATCTGTATGACTCAAGAATCGAACCCGGGATTCCTCAAGTCTTGTATCATTACGACCAATGCCTCTACCGCTGCACTTGCAACGATATTGGCTCCAAACTATGATTTAAACTCATAAATATGTATCTTCCTCGCTAACGTTAATATCTAAAGTAGTTCTTTTTATCAATTCCCAACGATATTTGTTTTTGATTATATTGTTTACTAAGGAATATTTTCCTATAAATGTCGTGTAGAGGAGGATAAAGAGTTCAGAGAATTTAACACGACCTGCACGATACAAAACTATAAGCACTACTAGAAAAAGGGTCTTTCTTGACACACATTTTATGACACTCAAAAGCGTGTCATAAAAAATTGTCATGTTTTAAAAAACCTGGTTAATTAATGACACATTTTTTTGTGTGTTAAGAATCTAGTGTCAAGAAATAGAAAACATGACGGTATAGACTCTTGTGTGTCATCTTTTTTGTGTCATGTTATTTTGCAGAAATTGAAGAAGATGAAAACAACTTATTGTTTAGACTGTTAACTCATTAGATGTTGATAATATTTGCAGATTGAGGAACTTGAAAATAATTTATTAGACTGTTAGCTCATTAGATGTTGATAATATTTGCAGATCGAGGAACTTGAAAATAATTTACTAGAAAAGTCTAAAACATCAAAAATAAGATAATTGGCCCAAAGAGTTTAAACACCAAAAAACAAAAACAGCCTAAAGTCCTAATTAAACCAGCTGAGACGCACCCGAGGTGCATATTTTCTTAGCGCGAGGCGTATGTACAATTTGAACTCAATGAGACGCGCCTCAGACTCGTTTTCTTAGCGTTTCGCCTTGAGGGGCGCCTCGAGGCGCACGCCTCACCCTTTTTTTTAAACCATGGTCAGCTAAGCAACACATCTATTAGTTTCTCTGCTGGAGCAACCACTTGAAGTTCCAGAATCCAATAGCCACAAAGTTATGGTAAAACTAATTCATTTTACTGCTTTTTTACTAAACATTTTGATAAAGTAGCTATCTATTATCATCTAAAAATTTGGTAGAGACGCGTATATAGTTCGTAAAATGGGCGAGCCAGGTTCATTTTACTGCTTTTGCTGTTACCGTCACTAAAAGCAGTCAACATGAAGAGTACAAATGTGAGAGGTATTAGGAATGAGTTCAAACGCGAGGGAGTTGGTCGTGGAAACTAGGCTTTTGAGCGATTTGTTGTAACTGTTAGGGTTGCTGCAACTTTTGAGGTATTAATTTCACCCTTATGTTATTCAAGTCTGCGTGGCGCTTGTGTTTGTAAATTCTGATTAAATTCCGCTTGTTCCATCTTATTAATTTAATTGTTGTCTCAGGTTAGGGATGAGTAGATGCTTGCACAGATGAAGATATGAAGTCATTCGTGAAGAATGGTCAAGTTATGCTACAACCTTCATTTTCAAGTGATTCGTACGTTTAGGTCTAGAATAACGTAATGTATTAACACAATATTTTTGTAAGTGTTTAATACTTGTGGTAGGATTCGTCAAATGCTTGTATTGTAATGGGTTTTTTGGTAGTATATATAATATATGCAATTTTATTGTGAAATTTATTGATTTTATAAATATAAATCCAGGGTTATTACTAATTTTGCAAAAAAAATGGTAAAAAAAAGCATGACACACAAAATGAGTGTCATAAAAGTGTGTCGTAAATGCATGTTAAAAAAGAGTGTCATAAAAGTGTGTCATGGAAGAGTGTCATAAATGCGTGTCATAAAAGAGTGTTATTAACGTGTGTCATTAAAAGATGACACGCGCTTGCATGTAATAAAAATTTAATGACATGTTCTTCCTTAACACTTTTTTGTATGTCATAAACACCCTTTATGACGCGCAATGCGCGTCATAAAAGGGTTTTTTACTAATAGTGAAGGTTGAGTCGCTAAGACTAAAGGGTGTTGAGGAGGCTCATCATCCATGATGGTCCTTCACCTTAGGTGCTACATCATTGTGGGATAGGAGCATCTTCCTCTCTTTAAAGAAAAAAGAAATGAAAAAAACCAAAAACCAATCAAGAGCCCCGTCACCCCCGGCAAAATCTGGACGCTCATGCCTATGCGCAGGGGGCGGTGTTTGCCGTCCCGGCATCACCTTGCCGGCCCTATGCCGGTATACCACACCGAGTGGTCTAATTTAACTATTCAAAGATGACCTCTTTCATAAATAAACGTGTAAACCCGGACTCGAACAATCGTTAGAGATTTGACTTGTAAACCGGTTTAAGTTCGAAGGTGTCGTAAAACATTGCTATTTACTTATTTAGATTTAGAGCAAGTTAAAAGTGATTCTCAAAAGTCAACATCTTTTTTTAGCGGCAATTGGTGGAAATAAAGAAATATGTGACAAGCCATAAACATATTTGGAAAATTTTAAATCAGAAATTACTATTTAAAAATAAATTGGCATATAATATAAAAATATAGTTTCAAAAATAAAATATTATGTAAATATAGAATTTTAAATTATTAATATGCATACAAGATTAAATATATCGGACTAAACCAATCATGTTTGTGTTAACTTGCAAATACATGTGTCAAGGTTGGGTTCATGTGTTTGACGTGAACTTTGAATTCAGATAGGGTTCGTTCAACCCACGTATGCATGTTGTAGAATTTTATAGATCCAAACTAAACATACACTCATCAATACTGAACAGACTTAATCAAACAACAAGAACAACCATAACACAAGGTATAGCGACAAAACGGTGACCAAAATCTTATTAACCCAAACCAAATCTTTACCCCCCAATTACCCTGAGTCTCAACAATAGATGAGACTCTGAACCAACTGATAATATGAACCGAATGATTGTTCAGATCAGACGGTTCACTCAGTAATAACAACAGTACAATACTTACAGACCATAGTTCAAAATAAAACTAAAATACGATAAACATGAAAATTCAAATTTTAAACTAAATATTAAATTATTTTGATGCCTCGGATCAGTAAGGGTGATGTGGATAGTTGTGTACGCTATGTTCCCGAGTTCACTTAACTGAGAAAAAGAAAAGAAATGGAAGGATTATTTTTTTTTTCTTTCTTTTTCTTCCATTTTCTTCCAATTCAAAAAAGATTAAATTTGGCTTAGTTTTCTTTTCTTTTCTTTTCCTTTCCTTCCAAAAAAAGATCTCTAAAACACACATTTTATTCTATTCCTTCCTTCCATTTCCCGCCTTTAAAAAAACTCAGAAACGCAAACATTTTTTCTTTTCTTCCATTTCATTTCCTTTTTCCTATTAAATTAACTTGGGAACACAGCGTAAAAACCTCTATTGGTGATGCTCTAAGACCACACGTAGTTGTTGTGAAAATAATAACGCCCATCTCCAAGTGACACGCATCTTCACGCCGAAAAAAGAAGAAAAACGCCGCAGGGCCGATGTTGGGGCGTTTTGAAGGGCTTTCACGCCAAATCCACGGACCACTAGGTGGTCTAAGAAAACAAACAAATAGACAAAGAACAACCTACAAACAAATAAACTAAGAACAAACCCACATAGAAATAGAGTATAATTTTGTATGTTCTGTACTTTTCTCTGGCTTGAGTAGGTATACTTTTGTATGTTCTGTACTTTTCTCTGCTTGAGTTGGTCGCATTAAGACAAAACTAAAATCTTTCATTGCAACGAAAAGTAAATCAAGTTGATTTAATATTTACATAAAACACCCACACAAAAGGCATAGTAGTTTAAAGTTTAAACCAACAAAACCAAGAGATCAGGGGACGCTCAGTGCCTTGGAGATTTTCAGGACGGCGTCGTTGTACATTCCTAAGAAATACACCTGGTTGAGTACATCGCCACGGATGAATCAACCGCGGGTGCACCATAAACTCTAGGGTGGTCACTCTCCACACCGTAATCCATCATGGGACGGTACTCCAGATCCTCATCATGATCACGAACAAATTCTGGTATCTCCATCTTGTTTCTCCTAACATGGTCCCATAGATAGTCCAATCTACTCACGTACTTCAGCTTATCATATAACCTACACATAAACCGGCATACACACGATTATTAACAGAATTCACCATAAGCTAGGCGGGGCGTTGCCACACAGATTTCCATCAAAAACCATAAAAAATAGTAAAAAAAAAAAAAAAAGAGTAGCCATATGACACCGGTTCTCGGCAATACTAAAAAAACTTTATGTAAAAAATGGTCCGAACATTGTGAAAAAAGATTTATATCCGTTTGAATACCGTGAAAACCATAAAAACATCCAACTACAGAGTCCGATAATAACGAGACACTGACACCGTCCAGTATTTGGTTCGGTTCATTATGGCACCGGTAATGTACAAATATTCGGTGTAGCTTACCACACCGAAAAACCATTATATCAAATACAATTCTGTTTCCAACAAAATTTATACAAGAAATAAAACCAACCACGACACGTCTTCGGTTTTATCAGTTATTCCAAAAAAATAAAATTATATTAATGTTAAATTGATTAAAGGCGTATATTATTTACAGTATAACGCGAATAAGTGAGTAAAAAGACATACCCTCCGGTGAAAATAAAGCGTCCGAATGTGGCGAGGAACAGCCTGGACTGCAGATCCGGATGAACAAAGTAAACCGTTTCGAGATTCTGTTTAACGCTGACCGGAATTGAATCGTAAACCGATCGGAGAAACGATATTCCGGGGAAATTCTCGCTCTTACAAACTTCAGTATGGATGTAAACCACAGCAAACGGCCTCTCAAGTTTAGGGAATATCTTCTTCTCCAAATATTTTTTCAACACATCCAAAGTCAACTCCTTAGCTGCAACAGATCATACAATAAAAATTTAGAAATCCATTAATTAATTAAATTAAAACCGTACCCAATTAATTATTAATTAATTAAAATCGTACCCAACAAAACCCACAAATTCAGAAATCAATTAACTCAATTTCATTCATCGATTCAAATCGTACCCGATTAATCCCACAATCAACAGATCAAGTAAATCGTTAATCAAAACCATACCCAGAAAATCCCACGGTCAACCCAACATGTCTTTTTACTGGTAAATCATTAATAAAAACCGTACCCAGTAAATCACACGATCAACATATCATGTTTTTTTACATGTAAATCATTAATTAAAACCGTACCCAGTAAATTCCACCATTAACGTATCATGGCTTTTGACTTAGAAATCATTAATTAAACCGCACCCAATAAATCCCACGATCCACAAACCATGTAATTGTGACTTGTAAATCATCAATCAAACGTAAATACACAAAGATCAACAGATCAAGAAACGGTGACTTATAAATCACTTAACTATAATCAAAATTTATCTAAATATAAAAAGATGAACATCATATAACTTATAAATCAGATGAATTTACCTGGAAAGTATTTTCCAATAATACGAAGAATTTTACGTCCTTGCTTGTCTCTTCCTTTGATCTTAAAGATACCCAGTTTCTTAATTGTTTTTTCTTGCTCCAATGAAAGCTCCTCCGCCATGATCGCCGTTACAAACCACAATTATTGGTGACAAAGTGATTTGATTTTATATTGACAAATCGATAAGAGATAAGATAAAACTACAGATAAGATTGAATGATTATTATTATCTTTATATAAAAAAAGATGATTCGATGAGGAAAAAAGTGGGCATATATAAAATAATTGAAGATAGGGGATGACAATGGTGGTAATAGTGAATGGTATTGGAAGCGGATATGCTGGAGGAATATTCGTATGCTTGGAGTTTAAGCCGTTGGATGTAGGGTTGTGTTTGTTTGTGTGTGATCTGGACCGTTGGATTTTGGTTGAGGATTGGGCGTGATTGACGGTTTGGTTTTGGCCTATGGTTGTCGTTGGTGTTGGATGGGGTCAAAAGTGTTTTGTTTTTGAATTGTTTTGGAGATAATTATATATATATATTAAATGGAGAGGTCTTAGAAATAGTTGGTTTTATGCATTTTTTTTTTTCGCCACTTTTTTTTTTTGTTTTTTTTCTAAGTTTTTTTTTTTTTTGCGTTTTTGCCACCAACATTTTGGTTAGGTTTTTTTTTTGTTTTTTCCTATTTTGGCCACATTTTATTTATTTTTCCTTTCTTTAGGTTCTTTTTTTCCCATTTTCGCCACCAACTTTTTGGTTACGTTTTATTTTCCCCGACTTTCGTTTTTTTCCCCGTTTTGACCACCAACTTTTTGGTTAATTTTTTTCCCCATTTTTGCCACATTTTATTTCTTTTTTTTTTTTTTTGCGTAGTGTCCGTTTACGTTCGTATAGTACTTTCGTCTTCGTTCGTCTGCAACACCCGCTCTTTAACCCAAGTTGCTCTACGTTCGTATAGTGTTTTCGTCTACGTTTGTATGGTATTCTTTTTACGTAGCGTTAGTCTACGTTCGTATGGTACGTTCGTCTTTGTTCGTCTACGTTTTTTTTACGTAGTCTTCGTCTGGATTCATGTAGTGCTTTCCTCTCTGTTCGTCTACGTTTTTTTCACGTAGTGTTCGTCTATGTTCGTATAGTATGTTCGTTTCCGTTCCTCTGCAACACCTGATCTTTTCGTCTCCGTTCATCTACGTTTTTTTAACGTAGTTTTCATCTGCGTTCATATAGTATTTTCGTCTCCGTTCATCTGTTGTGTTCTTTCTTACCGATATTCGTGGTTTTGGTCGTTGTTTCGTTGCTACGTAACACCGTTTTACGCCTCCATCTTACACCGTTGTTAGCACGATTGTGGCACAACGCGCCACAAGATATATCGCGCAACGCGCGATCGTTAAAACACCTAGTTCTTTTTATTATTCTCGTTGTTTACAAGTTTTGCGAAAATTATGTTTTGGTGTTAAGTAGTTGACTAGAGGGGAACCCGTGCGTTGCAGCGGGGAGACAATTTGTAGCGCGATATTTGTTACTGTTAGTTTATCGATACTCTCTTGATATATTGTGTAGTATCTCTTTATAGTTTTATTCGTATAATTTAGTTTTAGCGTCATAATAGCAAAACTATATTCGGTTAGGATAAAAGTACGTTGGCACATATCTTGTGTGCGTGCATATTAACAGGTACAAATGCACTTCGCCGCGGAACATGGTTCTAAACAAACATGCATTAAGGTGTGTATTTCAAAATGTTAGAAGCCGTAAGAATTTGATTGATTGATTGTATAATAGTTTAAAAAAAAAATTACAAAAAATCCAACTACAATAACATGTAACATAATTACATTTAATCTACTTGTTCAATTTCTTGTGTGGCTTCATTACGCGCTCCAATTGTTACTTGTAGCTCCAACTGGCTTTGTAGGATATTCACAACCTTCTCCGTCAAATGCGACGGTCGGTTGCTATGACTTCATCCTCCAATTTTCGCAAGGGTGATGTTCGAGGATGCAACCAAAATGTCTAGAAACATTAAGAGATGGAGAATAAATTAAACTAAGTGTAGTCGTTAAGCAGAAATCAAAATAAAAAAAAAAACATCCGAAGCACAACCCACGTTTGGCTAAAACTCACGAGTTATAAAACTTGTTTGGAAGAAAGAAATACATACATGACAAAGAACAACATACCTTGTGATCGACTTTCCTTGGTTGAACCGGCAGAGACAGAGCTTGCCCCTGGTACCAAAAAAAATACTTATGGCTGAAAACATCACCTCAAGTGAATTGTGGACACTTGGTAATTCTTCAAACTCAACAAATGCATACAACACCTAAGATCCAGCTTCAAAAAATATTACTCATGCCATCAAAATGAGAGAAGGGAGAGTGAACTCCACAGTTAGAAACTTGATTCATGCCCTTAAATACACACTATCTTACAATTAGTACTATAGTAGATATTAGCGTTATATGACATATTAGTAAAAATTGGACATGTTAATTAGGACCTTTTTTAATTAAAATAAAGTGTTGTTAGCCCAAATACAAACAAAATATTCGACTTCAACTAATATTATTGTAGATTATTTCATCATCATATATTTGATCGCTCAAGTCTAATGTAAATAAAATGTTTTGTTTACCTTAAGTTGGTACAACAGCAGCAAGGATGATCTAGTTTATAAAACCTGTGGAGTGTTTATGTAAAGTAACATAACTTCAGTAGATTTGGATAGTTAAAACTTAAAGGGAATGACAGTCTAACTTATTAAGCTCTATTTTGTATTACATTGGTGTTGGTTGAATCGGTCAAATCTTGCATGATGATCTGAACACCCAAGCTTGAAAAGATCATATATGATGTATGTCTGCTAGGTCACTAAATGTTGTGCATACCAACATATACATAACATGAGAGCAAGTTACTTATAAAAGGAAAATGTGATAGTTTTAATGCGTCAGAGGCAAAGCATACCTGCTAATTTACCATCACTTGCGTAAACCTCTAACCCGTGTAAGACGACTTGTTTTTATCTTATGATGATAGCAACCGGATTTTTTCAAAGCTCATGGATGAGCCAACACCGCAACTCCAACAGTTTCACATATCAATCACATTGCTTCCACTGCATCAGGCTCACTTTCACTACACCAAAATTCCAAATTAATGCATAAACCCTCTATATCATTTTCAATTAAATAGTTAACTATAACTGAAATTTAGTCATCCCCACTACTGTCCACAGTTTCATCCAAATCAAGCTATACCCATAACTTAGAAAACACTATTAATCATAAATAAAGGCAAAACATTCAAATACTTTAAACCTCCAAAATTGCATAAAAATGCTTAGATAAATCAACAAAATAATATGAACAATCGAGACAAAAAAAACTGGGAACTATCTGTTTTGATAAAATTTTCGATTATCGGATACCTGTGATGGTGTAACCGAAACGGATTCCTATTTGCAAACCGATAACACCTGACCACCACCGTCGGACGCAACCAATACCCAACCCTCACTCTCCTCTGTGGTTATAGGTTCCAGATCTGCAAAGAAACACCCCCAACCCTCGTTTCCCTCCCCTCCACTGCCTTCATCCCCACCAGTACAGCATTGGTTTTCAACCATAACTGAAATAACAACTAACCAAGTGATTCGTGTAATAAAAGTTATAGGAAGTAAGTTGTTATAGCAGGGAAGGAGGAGAGATGTGAGATTAAATTGAAAGGTACCTTTATGATGAAGAAATTGCGAACCCTAAACCGATGAGATAAGAATACTTAGAGTTATAGGGGAGATGGGATGAAACTGACTGCAGTAATTGTTGATGAGAAATCGAACCGATGAAGCATTCAAATGCAATGATGAGGAGCACATTGAAGAGCCAGTCATTGGTGTTGATGAAGAGGGCATTAGTGATAGAAACGTATAACATTAAACCTCCTTTTAACATTAACCCTCTAATCTATAAAAAGACTGATTTACCCTTATACAAATGCATTAAATGTTTGTACTTACTGCAATTAAATTTATACTTACTTAATTTTGGCAGGAATCCTTGCCTCATGCTTTATTATATAGTATAGATAGATAAAGTAGTAATTCTAGGCGGTGTAAAATGCAATTTTTTTTCTTTTTTATCTGTATCTCTATCTCTATTACCTTAGGTGGAAGGGCGCTACACTGAAGGTATTTTCACTTTACTGATTTCTACCAATCCTGCACTGCCACATCATTTCACTAATTTCCTTTACTGAAACATTTTTTTGAAGGCAGCAGCACTCCACTGATTATTTACCCAACTATTAATTATTTTCACACATAATAATAATAATAAAAAAAAGGAAAAAAATTCGTTTTATAATAATAATAATAATTAAAACATCAAGAAATGTTTAAAACACGTGTAAAAACTTAAATTATATATTATATTAATTATTCAATCTGAAAACTAAAAGTTACCAAAATATAAACGTTCGGCTATTAATTAATCAATTATGAAAGAACTACAGGAATAATTAGTCTCTGCTTGAAACATAAATTTATTTTATAAAGTGATAACTCAGTTAATTAAGTGATAAGTGTACAGGTAACCCCAAGTGCTGTCTTGGCTCACCAGCCAGTGTATCGTTCATGATCACTTTCACTTGCTTGTATATTATATGTTGGAAATATATAAATGAATGTGAGTTTGGTTTGTCTCACATTGGTGGGAAGATGGAAAATGAATGAGTTTATAAGGTGAAACTAAATGGAAGAGATTAAATTCTTTGTGTTACATTATACTCTGGCACCTACCCGCGCGCGCAGGGGGGTGCAAAAATGGGTTCTGGTTCGGGAAAAATTCTTGAACCAACGCGACGTCCGCATCTGCAGACACGAATGCAGCTCGAAAAAACCTGGGTCCGCGTGACGCTGGTTTTTGCTGCTTTCCATTTATTTTTTAATTTTAATTATTGGAGTAAAGGAATAAAAAAAATAATAAAATTGTGTGAAAGTTTGTGCCACAATCCGTGAACCAGCACGGTAATTTGGTTCACGGGACCACTACCAGCATGGTTGGTGGCGGTGTTACCGTGCTGGTAGTGAGGTACCCGTGACCGATTCTGGTAGCACCCCGTCTCCCCTTATTAATAACCAAAGGTGTCTACTTTAGTAATTTTAGTTAAATTTTACGATGGGAGTCTAAAGGTAACCATACAAATCTTTATTTTTTTTTGCTATTCTCTTCCATAGTTCCATTTATAACACTAATATACAACTTTTAATGTCAATTGAATATCCCTAATACACACTTAATACCCATGTGAAGATGTAACCTTTGTTCATAGATACATAAAAAATCTGGATTGTAACATACTTCTTAAAATCCCAAATTCAATGAAACATTCTATTGAATACTCTTCAAACACCCAAGTCAATGCTCATAATCAGTTACGAGTTTGGGATTTATGGATTGTAATTGTCACTAGTACATAAAAGAGCAAAAGATGCGGTGATTTAGCCTATAAGATGTGGTTCTAGACCCGCATCTTATAGCCTCGCATCAAAAGGCTAAATGCAAATGATGCGGGTTCAAAAGAACCACATCTTTTGGTATAGAACCGCATTTTTTGGTGTTTTAAGTTTGATAACCAAATTGTTTAAAGATGTGGGTATAAAACCACATCTTTTGTATTTTAAGCTATAAATATTTTTTTTATTTAATTTGTATCTGATTTTTTATTTTATTTTTTAAATTTCCCACTAAATTCTAAATATACACAAATATACATACCTAAAAATAAAAATAAAATACAAAAAAAATTAAAACCAATATAAAATAACCCATGCATCTAAACTTACAAAAGTTTCAAAGTAACACGTAATTACAAAAGCTTCAAAGTAAAACAAATACATATATGTCTAAAGATGAAAGCGATACACAATAACTTCTCAACCGACGTCGACGTCATCACACTTGCAACCCATACCGACATCTTCATTTCATAGTTGCAACTGGAACTGTAGAAATCGCCTAACAAAACATAACGTTTCATTAATGAAATGAGGATTTAACAATGCAAGCGTATATATGTATAAAATGCAATCTTTCCATTCAAATGTTAAAATACTATCATACATGCATATGCATATAAGACAAGAATATCCAAATCTACCCTACACATGCACACAATACATGAAGATCCAAATCTAGCTTATGTATGCACATAAGACATGAAGATCCAAATCTACCTATCGTATGCACATAAGAAATAAAGATTCAAATCTACCCTACAAATGCACATAAGACATTAAGATCCACATCCACGACCTACAAACACGATAATGCTACAACTGACCAATTTACCTATCGAATTATAAAATCACAAACCATACAAAAGAAAAAAAAAACATTTATCAAATCATGCAAAAAGCATTCATCTAATGTAACCAACATACATGCCTTTATGTGATGATCAAAGTTAATGAGGTACAAGCATATTGGTTCAATGGACCCATACACACACATTTACACTACATATACATATATACATATTTTTGTACTACATACTCGTATATAAGCAAGTTTTTAGTTGACGCGTTAGATATGAATATATGAATGAACATTAAATGGTAGAATTTAAGCTAACCTTGAGACGTCTTTACGGAGTTTATGTCCGGCCCACAAACACCAAACACCATATATATATTCAATAACAAAATATAACCACATAAATATAAAGAAATCAACCATATAAGTAATAAAGTTCAAATTTTCATACCTTTGCTTGATAAACTTTTTTTTTTTTCAAAAATTGAAGCATTGGACCTTTGCCTGCATATAAAAAAATATATTCAATAATATCAAACAAAACTAAAATATAATACCAATAAATGAAATAACACCTTCAAATTAAATATGTAACGAAAAAAATTGAAATGGATGAGATTAGTGTGAACATCATTTTCTGGCTACGGGTTTAGGTATTTTGAGCTTTGACTCGAACAATTGTGGTTTAAATACGTCCACAATATACTAGTGAGTTCAAATTGGAGTATTATAAATTTATAAATGTGCTGGTTTATAAACAAACATGATAGCATTCTTTATCTAAGATGGCAATGTTTACTCTTGATTCAACTCTTTCAAGGCTATAAATACATAAATTAATCAAGTGAAATGAGAATAATTAACTAGATTATAAGAATTCGCAAGGAATAAGCAGTAAATTTGTACATTATCATATAACCAAAACTAATTAGCAAACTATACCAAGGCCAAGAAGCAAAAATCACAATTAGCAGAGATCGATACCAAAACTAATCAGCACAAAACACCATAAAATGTATGCCCCTACTCGCAATAAAATGAAAATTACATAGATCTGAATTTCCTTGGGCTAAAATGGGATCATTAATATGCAAAATTATATGAATAAAATATGAGGATGTGGTTCAGACTAGCAAAAAAAGTATTGTTGTTCTTTATTACCTTTCCCATAACTTCCAATCTTTTAAGTAACCAAATGATGCAATATTCCAGTAAACAAACCTACCTAAATTGTTGGCAAAATAGATTTGTAATCGAATAAATCAACCAACGAATGATTTCCACCAAAAACAATTGAATTAATTAATAGAAAGAAACAAAAAAATCGGACACCATTACCAAAGAAACATAAACTAACCTACAAACTTATTAATGATGTGTTTCCTTCATTATTATTTACATAATATGCCATGTTATTCACAAAATATATACATATCTGATTGATAACATGATGCAATTTTATCTTGCCGATACCCGCTCCAAAGAAACCCGATAGAATTATATAACACAAACTACAATTGAACAAAAAAAAAGGGATAGTGTGCTTATGGATTTGACGGTGTCCGTAAAAGCTTTTGCAGCAATTTCTGGTGACCAAATAAGCTTCATCTCCTCCAATCAGTCTAATTATTTCGATTGTGTAGAACGGTAATCACTACAAAATATAGGGAACCCTAGGATTTAGGACCCTTAAGCTAGGGCATTACCTACTTGTTCGTTCTTCGTAAGAGCCGGCCTCCTGGGATGCAGCAGGATGTCCATGGGAGATGCATGGTGCAGCGACTTGTGATTAGAGTGGGTTTGGGGAGATGGAGATAGTGGTGTGACGGTTTGTGTTGTAGTCGATGGAGATGGTGAAGTTTTGTGGTACGGAAAGAGCGGTAGATTAATGTATTTTGATGTTTGGGGGGGAATTTTAGGTTTGGCGGGAAATTTTGGGATAGGTCAAAATTTTGGGAAATTTTAGATGATGTATTTTATTTTTTATTTTATACTATATACTTTTATTTTTTTATTTTAATTTATTTCATTTATTCTATACATTTTATTTATTATATATTGTTAGGGGTGCAAATTAACCGAGCAGCTCGTGACCTACTTGAGATTGGCTCGAGAAAAATCTTGAAAAAAGCGGAGCCTTATCGAGCTCAAGCCGATCTTAAGCCTAAAACAAAGCTCGTTTACTTATCGAGCGGAAGCTCGAGCTTGACATATAAAGCTCGGCAGGCTCGTCGAGCCTTAGTATAATATTGGTTTTATCAATATTTTATAATATTTACCTCACATTTAAAGATGTTTAGTAAACGAGCCGATCCGAGTTTTAGACTTATCGAGCTATCGAACCTAAACGAGCTTATATTTATATTATTTGTGTTCGGGCTTGGCCAAACCGAGTCAAATTAGTCAAAGTTCGGCTCAAAAATAGCCTCGATCAACGAGCAGTCAAAACAGTAAACGGCGGTCAATGTTTTGGCACGGTCAACTCTTGTCAACCAGGGTCAAACTGGTCAGATCTGGTCGAAGTGCGTTTTGGTCCAGTCAACCTCGGTCAAGCGGCACAGTTAACGCGTCAAAATGAGTCGGTGTCGGGATACCCGCGTGTGACTTCGATATAACTAGTTTCGTATTTAATTGTTGTTATGGTTATAAATAAGTATATATTTATAAGTCACAGGGTCTCACTGAAAGCAGCCTCTCTATTCCCACAGGATAGAGGTAAGGTTGTCTACATCTTACCCTCCTCATACCCTACCTTAGCTTTGCTATTGGTGGGATTAACTGAGTATGATTATGATGATGATGATGATGATATTTATAAGTCATAAATACGAATGATGAAATATTGTTAACTCGCGAAATGAACCGGTCTGATGAATTGAATGTAGTAATAATAATAATAATAAAGCGTGACTAATAATATTGTATGTTGGACTAAATTGTTGGACTATATCGTGCATATATATATAATGTTATATGTATTTATATAAATAAGTATAGTTTATATAAAGTGTCGAAACGTATAAGTCTCGTTTGATTTGGGAATTGTGGATAAATGAAAGGTAATCTTGTATTTTGGAATTGATTTTGGGAAAATTGTAGACAACGAGTGTTGTCTGGTTTTTCAAAAAATAGAGGAAACTCTGTCGAAATTTTTATAAAGTTCGAAGCGCAACACAATTAATGTGGTGTTGTATATTCTTAAAAATAATTCTCAAATGTTTTTATACAAAATCGCAACGTTTTGACAAAAGACATTTGTAGCAATAATAAGTGAATCCCGAACAATATTTTCAAAATAAAGATATATAGTTTTGCCGAACGTCAAGTATGACGAGTTTTCGAAAGGTTTCGATAACTAAATAATGTTTATGGTTCGGATTCAAAAACATATGAATGTTCGAGTTTATTTGGGAATCGTTTTATAAAAAGCAAAGTCTTGAAAACCTTGAAATGTTCGGATTTTGGAAAAGATGTAACTTATGTTGTTAATCTGAAATTAATAACAAGAATTATATTTTGCAAAGTTTATTTTCCTATAAATAAACGTACACGACAAATACATTTATTCGACTAACGAGACGAGCTACGGCTCAAGGTAAGTTATACGTATCGAGGTATTAGTCCAAGGTCGGTTACACGCGAATAGTAACAAGTGCGCAACTTGGGTACTATGTCATTTGTTAACGCGTAAGTAAGATAAGTCACGATCGGTTCGTCGAGTTAAAGCATATTAGGACTCGAGTTAGTACACACGAGTCTAGATAGTTGGATAAACTATCTTTTAGCCGGATAATAGGCTAGGCTTACATGTTTAACTTTTAAGGTGTCATTTGTTGGTAATAGAGCACGAGGAAGTCGGTCAAAGCTTCGGGCTTTGTTTGCTAACTAAGCAAGGAAATTAAGGTGAGTTCATGACCCCACTTTTTACTGTTTTATGTAAATGTTTTCGGGGGGGGGGGGGGGGGGAAGACATGCTTGTTTTATGAAAACATATTTGTTATAAAGCGTAACAAAGTTTATGAAAAACGTGTAAAGTTACAAATGCTTTTATAAAATCGTACGTGAGTAAAAAGGGAAATGAGTGCCATGTAAGTAAGAAAGTATTAAAATGTGCGGTAACTGTGGAATGTGTTTTTAGGTTAGAAACGAATGAAATTTGATTAAAAAGGTTTTAGATGAATAACACACCTTGAATCTTCTCTTGTTTGTGTTATGGAATGTGTTTTTAGGTTAGGATATGAAAACGAGGTCAAAAACTCCTTCCTACAGGTTTGGGGTTGAGAGAGAGCACTTGGAGGCGAGTTAAGGTTGTGAAATGATGAAAAAGTTGCAAAGTATGGTATTTATAGTCAGCATTGGTTCGCACCCTTGCAGGGTCGAAGCAGACCCTATTCGACCTTCATGAGGGTCGAATGAACATTCAGAGAGTTGGTTCGACCTCCCTTAAGGTCGAACCAGATTCCAGGATTCCAGATTTCTATGGTTTTGCCATTTTAACCCATTTTTACACATGTTAACCTTATCTAATCATGTAAACACGTATTCACACATTGCATTTCATATACGAAACATTTCATACTTGCTACTTAATCCAACTATGTAATTTCACTAACAACGGGACTTAAGACTCGTGTGTGCGTATGACACTCCTAATGATCCTCCGAATCATTGAACCCTGGACAATACGTAAATTTAAACCGACTCACTGACCTAGTCAAGTACATTAAATAAATGTTTTCGCTAAGGTAGGCTTATATGTTTGTAAAAGTATTAACCTGAATTTGCCGGGTGTCACACTTTATTATTTTGTTTCCAGTTTTGATATTTGAAGCTCTACAACTTGCATCAACCTAACGCCACCAAGGCACAACACAACTACTTATTATGTGTTTTAGTAAAATAACAGGTATATCCGATAGCCATGGATATTTTCTACTACAAATCCCAATGGGTATTTTTTAAACACAATAACGGGTATACTCGATACCCTTGGTTATACCATATACCCGACAATACCAGATGGGTATCGGGTTGGGTTTGATATACAGTTTTATAAACGGGTTCGGGTTAGTATTACCAATACCCTACCTAAACCCGACCTATTGCCATCCCTAACAAATGGGGAGTATATCTATAACAAAATATATTTAATAATTCTAAATAAAACTAAAACATAATTTCAATAAATGAAATAATACCTTCAATATGATGCAAAAAATGTTTTGGGGTTTAAGGTGCGGTTGTAAGAACCGCATCATTTGATGCAAAATTTATTCTTTTTTTAATATTTAAGATGTGGTTGTAGGGAACCGCATCTTTCAATTCACTTTTTCTTTTAAAAAATGCATAAGATGCGTTTATGGGAGGCAAGTGCATCTTTTGGTCCACTTTATCATTAAAAAAATGCATAAGATGCGGTTTTGGGAGGGAACCGCATCTTTTGGATTTTGTCATTCGCATCTTTTGACTCTTTCTGTACTAGTGTGTTCTTCTTCAATAACCCAACTCAATGCTCAATATTGCTTACCAATTTGGGATTTACATATCATGGTGAACCATCCACATGCATTACCCATCAAGGCAATCTCCAATAGTCGATAGCGATAGCAGGGTCTACATGTAGCCTATTTTGTCAAATTGCAGGGCTGCTTTTTGTGGTTCTTTTTCGTGTAGACTTGTTTATGTTTTGTGTGGGGAACGGGTTCTAGGATTCATACACCACGTGACATCATATTTAGGGTATATGACATCACATTCTGGGTATGTGGCAGCTTCCTATTGGTGTGTAGTGTGGGCCAGGGTGTATGAATCCTAAGGTAGGGGGTGTATGTATCCACAACCCCGTGGGGAACACAAGTCAAAGATTTCTTAGGTATGGTATACATGAGCCCTATTTTTTATTTTGCTTTATTGACTCCGTTGATGTCTCCTCTAAAAATAATGACACACTTTCTGTGTTTTAATTTCCCCTATTTAGATTATGTTATCATTGAAATGTCAGCATGGATTTTGCTACCTTGCCCGATTAAGTATTTCCTTATTGCTTACTATATTGCCTCTTTGTTAACTTAGTTGTTATTTTCCAGTTTCTCGATCATATAGATATTTAATCTTAAAATGATAAGGAATGGCATAAATTAAACAACAAAGAAAAATTGCTAAATAAATGATATTGATTTATGTTGTTTAGTTGGAATTTGGTGCATTTGTGTTCATAAAGTTTTGTTTGTTGATCTTTGTAGTATGGCTCGCAATGGATAACCTGTATAAGACACAATAAGACCTGTTAACTGAAAAGTAAACTGTGATTTTTTGCTTTCTTAAATACTTAGAATTAAGAGGCAAAAATCCTCCATTCCCCTTTTTGGTACATAAAACATAAAACTGTGTTATTAAACATGAGATATAAATGAGTTAAACGAGTCGTGTTCTGTAACAACCCGACCAGGAGGGGCCTGGACGATATGACAGATTGGTAACAGACTTGCAACAACGGAAGCAACGATAACTAATATTTATTGTTTTTACAATTTCTAATTCAAAAATATAATTACATAACTTAAATAAATAAACTAATATTTATGCAGGGACGAAACGCGACGGTCGTCGAAGCAGTTGATAAGGTGTGATCCGCTAGTCGATCCCGCTTATCTCTAGAGGCTCTAACCGCAACACATATAGCCGAATCTTCTAACCAGATAATTAACCTCTAATCCGCTACTAGCAAGCATATACCTCGCGGTTGCCATCCATCCAATTGCAGTACCTGAACACATGCTTAAAAGATTTTGGGTCAGCAATTATGCTGGTGAGTCCGTGTAAGTAGTTTAAGTAAATCCAAAACAGTTTAAGAATTCGAAAACAAGTTTAACATAATTTAACACACGTGATGTACAAGCGACCCCTCAACCCTAACATTAGATCTATCTACTGCCATTATAGATCTACAAGGCATAATATATGCCGCAACGGTCCGCAGGCCTCAGTGGAGGGTTTCCGGGCCCAACGTCCCGGGTCCACTGTGCGTAGGGGATTCCCCAAGTAGTACTACCCATATATTAAGCGGCTCACCTCTGAGTTAATGAGTGTCAGTATAATCCGGCAGCTAGTATCTTGTCACATCACAACAGTTTATAAAAAGGAAGCATGCATTCACCCAAAACAGTTTAAAACAGAAAAAGGGGAAGTACACGAACTCACCTTAGCAGCGCATCATATCATGTCAAGTTACACAGTCGAATGGTATTCCAATCCGAAATCCACCTTTGGTTCACATACGATGTCCTAATACAATCACAAGCATTAGTGTGTGTAACCGTGTATCGCGGTTACACGTGTGGACTAGCTAGAACCCTTTTAGTTCTTAATATCGCTTTTAGTGCATATATCTATTCATGTAGTTGAATAACTATTGGTCCGTTGTTCTACATATCAAGCTTATCATCTTGGGTCCCATGTGTATATGTAATCCGAGTTGTAAGTAATAACTAAATAACCAATATCTATGTTTTGACGCTTATATAATATGTTCCGAGTGTCGAGTTTATTGTTTTATGTCCAATATTCATATAGTATCCGCTTTACATGTAACGTCCAATGTTTAACTTAAATGGCTCTAAAATCCAACATATATTATGTTTCGTTATCATGTTTCTATGTTTGAATCGTCATAAATATTATATCGAGGAAGCGCCGCCATTTTAATATCCAAAAGTCCAATGTCTAAACTATCA
This sequence comes from Ambrosia x helenae, assembly GCA_030844895.1. NCBI lineage: Eukaryota > Viridiplantae > Streptophyta > Magnoliopsida > Asterales > Asteraceae > Ambrosia > Ambrosia x helenae. Next base: position 6,667 of record JAUTDX010002402.1, on the reverse strand, counting down.
TTGTGTTCATACTGTAATCAATCGTATATCTCATTAAAACCACCGAAAGGTACAATATATAGATGTGTACATCAAGATAAACAAGGAAACTACCAATCCTCTTTATGAGGAGATATATACAAATAATTAGGAGATACACAAGAATAATATACGATATTGCTAACAGGCCCCCGCAGTTTGAGCCGTAGCCGGACGAAGGCACAAACTGGAACGAAAGCGAGTGAAAAGATGCTTCGGCAAGCCTTTGGTAAAGATATCCGCATACTGGTAATCAGCTGGAACATGGAGAACACGGACGTCGCCAATGCGAACCTTGTCACGAACAAAGTGAATGTCAAGTTCCACGTGTTTGGTCCGCTGATGTTGAACAGGATTCTGAGTCAGGTACACAGCGGATACGTTATCACAGTAAATAATGGTAGCCTGGCGCGTAGCAATGCCAAGTTCGAGTAAAAGGTTGCGTATCCAGGAGGTTTCCGCAACAGCATTTGCAACGCCGCGGTATTCAGCCTCGGCGCTAGAGCGGGAGATCGTGGGTTGCCGTTTGGAGCTCCATGAAATCAAATTACCTCCCAAGTAAACACAATAACCCGAGGTGGAGCGACGTGAGTCAGGGCACCCTCCCCAGTCTGCATCAGAGTAAGCTGTAAGAGATGTAGAACTGGAGGGAGACAGAGATAGACCGAAGTCTATGGTTCCTTTAACGTACCGAAGTATGCGTTTGAGGAACGAAAAGTGCGTCTCGCGGGGATCATGCATGAAAAGACAAATCTGTTGAACAGCATATGAGATGTCCGGCCGAGTAATAGTAAGGTACTGCAAAGCACCTGCTAGACTGCGGTATAGAGTGCCATCCTGAACTGGAGGACAGAATCTGCGCTTAGCTTGGAGCCGACTTCCACCGGGGTGTTGCATGGCTTACAATCCGACATATTTGCACGTTTTAGAATATCCAAGGCATAAGAAGATTGGGACAAAAACAAGCCACGTCCCTGGTGAGAAACCTTGATGCCAAGAAAATGATGAAGGGTGCCGAGATCAGTCATTGCGAACTCTTTAGAGAGGACCCGAATGAAGTGTTGTAGGAGACCTGGTGTAGAGGCTGTGAGGATTATGTCGTCGACATATAAAAGCAGATAAGCCAAATCATTACCGCGGCGGTAAATAAACAAGGAGGTGTCACAAGTGCTGCTAGTAAAACCGCATGTGGTGATGAAGGTGGCAAAACGTTGATACCAGGCACGAGGGGCTTGCTTGAGACCATATAGAGACTTTTCGAGCTTTGCACACTAGGCGAGGATTGGACGGGTCCACAAAGCCTGGGGGTTGATGCATATAGACTGTCTCATTAAGGTTCCCGTGGAGAAAAGCATTCTTCACGTCGAGTTGATGAACCGGCCAAGCCGAGAAACTGCCAAGCTAAGTACGGTGCGAATGGTGGTGGGCTTAACGACAGGACTGAAAGTTTCATCGCAATCAATACCCACCGTTTGACTTTTCCATTAACCACGAGTCGCGCTTTATAGCGCTCCAAAGTACCATCTGCATGAAATTTATGTTTATATAACCACATGCATCGAATCACGGAGCATCGGTAGGTCTCTGGTACCAACTCCCACGTTTGATTATCTAATAGCGCTTTGTATTCAGCGGCCATAGCCTGTTTCCAGTTCGGATCGGACAAAGCGGACAGGTGAGATTTTGGTAAAGGTGAGGGGGTGGTGACGGTCATGGCAGAAAGGTTGAACGGGACGCACGGTTTTGTGATACCGCGCGAGCACGAGTGATCATAGGGTGAGTGGGCTGGGCATGTGAAGGTGGGCTAATAGGAGATTGGGCCGCTGAGATGGGTGTGGGAGATGTATGTTGGGCCGAGTGGGATATGGGTGTGTGTGAAGTGGGATGGGGCTGATGGGCCGTAGGGGTAGGAAGGTGAGGGGACGGGGCAGGTGTATGGGCTTGGGATGCGGGAGTGGGCTGGTGAGTTGGCTGGGGAGTGGGCTGGTGAAGTGGGTGTGTTAGGCGAAGGGAAGGCTAGTGGGGAAAAATGGAGTGGGCGATGGGGAAGGGTCAAGGAAGGAGTGGTTGGGGGGTGGGGTGGTGGGGGAGTGGAAAGGGAATTTGAGCTCGTCAAAGATGACGTGTCGAGAAAAAATGACTTTCCCGGTTGATAGCTCGAGACAACGGTAGCCCCCGGTAGTTAGCGGGGTAACCAAGGAAAACACAAAGAGTGGATTTATGGTCAAGTTTGTGAGGACGGGTGTCAGTTGTGCTGGGGTAGCAGGCGCATCCAAAGACGCGTAGAAGGTCGTAAGAGGGGTGGCGTCTATAAAGCATGGCCATAGGGGTGAGGTTATGAATGGCTTTGGAAGGTAGGATGTTATGAAGATAACAAGCGGTGTGAAGAGCCTCAACCCAAAGACGCGAGGGTAGAGAGGCGTGGGTTAAAAGGGACAACATGATGTCATTGAGGCGACGTATCATGCGCTCGGATTTACCGTTTTGTTGTTGACGTGTGAGGGCATGAGAATCGAAATTCCATACCGTGTGTGGCGGCGAAGTTTTTGAAATTGTGATTGTTGAACTCGCCACCCATGTCACATTGAAAAGTTTGAATGGACAAATGAAATTGAGTTTTAACAAAGGCATAAAAATTAACAAATTTATTAAAGACTTCGGACTTGTATTTTAGCGGGTAGACCCATGTATAGTGGGTGTAATCATCAATTAACACCATGTAATATTTATAACCCGCAGTGCTAAGTAGGGGTGAAGTCCAAAGATCACAATGCACAATTGAAAAAGGTAAATGAGTACTAGTAATTGAATCATAAAAGGGTAGACGCTTATGTTTTGACAACTGACAAGCATGGCAAACAAAAGAAGCATCTACTTTATTACAAGGAATCAAATGTTTTGAAGAAAGTAAATCAATAACGTGTCGACCCGGGTGACCAAGTCGATCGTGCCAAAAAGTAGAGGAGGCGGTAGCAACAAACGCAGCAGCAGATTCATTGGTGGTGAAGGGGTATAAATCACCAGAGCTATTGTGGCGGCTCAGGAGCATACCATCCTTGAGGTCCTTCACAGAAAAACCATAAGGGTCAAATTCGACAGAAACAAGATTATCTCTAGTAAACTTACGAACCGAGACTAGGTTTTTAATAAAGTTGGGGTTGTAAAGGATATCATTTAGTTTAAAGTGTCGGGATGGTGAGGGTAAAGTGGTGTGTCCGGATCCGAGAACTGGAATACGGTTGCCATTACCAACTAATACGGACGCTATTCGATTAAACGTAGAAGGGGTAGAGATATTACCTTGCTCTGGCGTGATGTGAGAAGTGGCCCCCGTATCCATATTCCAAACATTCTGCGAATCCTCCATACCCATGGCTACAAAGGCTTGGGCCAAGTCAGTAGGCTCTAATGGGTCCAGTTCAGTCAAGTGGGCCTGGGCCGATTGATTGGGCTGCTGCTGGGTGGGCTGGGACTGCTGCGAGTTATTGGCAGAGGATGTGGGATTGTAATTCCAAGGGAGCCAGTTGCCTTGAGTGGGGAAAAGGACAAGGGGGGACCATCCAAGGTGGGGTTCCATAAAAACCAAAAGGAGCAGCTTGAGGAAACATAGGAGCCGATGGGTTTCTATTAAAATTCTGACCTCTTCCCCTTGATTGGCCACGGCGGAATGAACCACCACGGCGAGGACGGGTATCACGTTCCCTGGAATCACGAGTGTCCCGTGTGTCAGACCGGGGAGGAGCAGGTGAGGCGGTGTCAACGGCGGCAGCAACAACAGGTGGGGAAGCAACGGAACGAGCACGTTGACGGCTTTGTTCCCGAAGGAGCATGTCACACGCGTCAGCCCATGAGGGGAGGCGCTGAACAATGAGAGCCCCGGTCATGTCAAACTCGGAGGTAAACCACGAACCAGTTTCAATACGAGCCGTTTTTCCGGTACAGGACAGTCAACGGCGGCAAGCTGGTCAGATATCTCCTTCAACCGCTGAAAGTAAGCTTCGAGAGAAGAGCAGGATTGAAGGGTGAGGTTGGTGAAGTCTTCTTCAAGAGTGGCAGCACGGGCATCTTTGTTGTTCAGAAAGTGGTTTTCTAATCGGAGCCACGCTTTGACGAGCCGTGGAACGGGCTGGGTGATTTTCAGGTAAAGGTCGTCGGATAACGTACCGTAGATCCATTGAAGGACCACGGCATCGATTTCCGTCCAGGAGGGCAGGTTAGGGTCATCGGCATTGGGTGGGGGTGTGTCGTCGATGTGGTCGAGAACACGGTATGCAGTGGCGTGGAGATGGAAGAGGTTAACCCATGACGAGTAGGAGACTTTTTCTCCGTCAAGGGTACGGATTTTCTGTTGGATGTTATTCACGGAGTAAACGGGTGTAAGGGATTGTGGTTGGCAGAGGTGCCGGTTTTTGGTGGTGGTGGTGTGGAGTCTCCCATCGGAACAGGAAAAGTGAGCGGTGAACAGGAAGAAACAAAGAAAAAACAGAGAGTACCAAGGTAGGCCCGGAGGGCGGTGGTCGCAGGCAGGGAGACCGAAGTCTCAACGGTGGCGGCGACTAGGGTTAAGGTCCAGAGCGTCTGCGCTCTGATACCATGTAATCAATCGTATATCTCATTAAAACCACCGAAAGGTACAATATATAGATGTGTACATCAAGATAAACAAGGAAACTACCAATCCTCTTTATGAGGAGATATATACAAATAATTAGGAGATACACAAGAATAATATACGATATTGCTAACACATACCATTTAGATATAATCTTCTAGAGTTCAAGTGTCGGGTCTCGTTCTATTATGAACTTGAGACCAACAAATCTTATATTTGTCTATGTCTCATAAATGTCACAAAATCGCTCATCATGAGTCCTATGTCTTATGTTTATAATCCAAGTCTAGTTGTCAACAGCATCCTCGCATAACTCAGCCATTTATATTTCCAAGTCTCAATACCACAAGAATATTAACCATTAGCGTTCCTAAGTTATCAATCAATCAATTGTAATCAAGTTCAATGTAACTTTTCAGTTTAATGGCATTGATATCATCCTAATCATTTGGTCGTAATACTTCATTCTTATGTAAATTATACATGGATTCAGATACATATTTATACCATTAGACGTAATATGAGTTTAGTTGTTTATGTTTGGTCGGTTCAATAGGTTAGTCGAAGTTCCACACGTGTTTGTCCGCATAATAATATTAATACTAGTAAGGTTCGAGTTCTCGCTTTATACCTCTCGGATGTTCGGATTGTAATCTGACCATAGCCTCAACTCTTGAACTTCCAAACACCCTAAATTGCCTCTGTTGACTAATATCTTTGTAGACCACCACTGTTGTTACAATGAGGTTGGTAAGCATCATCGAACAGAACCATCCATGAGCTCTAAACTCCATCATTGTCCTTCACAACCATAGCAAGTATCTCCTCTAATCTTGTTGTCACCGTAACCTTCGGCTATCATTACTATTACCGTAAAATCCATTACTACATCTACTGTTAACCGAAATCTAACCTGAACTATTAAGTTGATACCTCTCGAAATCCTAGCGGTTATCAATGGTAGCAGAAACCTTAATCCAACATCCACCTGAACCGTAGCACCTACGGATAGCGCCACTGCCCAGCGTCTGAATAAATCGTCACTGCCACCGTCTTTCCTGTTTTCCGATTTTGTACTCGAGATGGTTCACGCGTCGGAATAAATGGCGTCGCCGCCGTGTGCGGTGGTGCTCCGCCTCTGCTCCACCGGATCCGCCCAGCTCCCTCTCTCTCTCTATCAGATGTATGTGTGTGTGGTATTTGAGAACTAAAAATATGGAGGGATTCTTAGATGGCTTCGGTTATATATATGGATGCGTTTAGATAATGGTTTTTAACAAAACCATCACTTTGATGGTTTTGTTAAGTGTGTTGTCAAAGGGAGGGGTGGACAAGTGTCCCCCCTCTAGTGACTAATCATGGGTTTATCGGTTGGGTTCGTTAAGGGGTATCGGCCCGGTCTCGCAACACATTTAATATTATTTTCCTTGTTAAAAATATTTTTATAAACTCACCGGTTCAGCTTCGTATTATTTTATTGTCCGTTATAATACTTCTAGTCGCGAAAAATTCTGGGCCCTACAAACGGGGTTGTTACATGTTCATGTTTAGAACTTGATTTGTTCGTGACGTTAGAGACCTGTTAAACGTGTTAAGACATGATTTGCCAGCCCTTACTTTGTAGTCTCATAGTCTTCAGATGCACAAAGTTATATGTGAGAGATATAATATAATGGAGGAGAGGAGATGCAACTAGTGAATCTAATGATAGACACTAAAAATAAAATGATGGACATATTTAACGGTTTCATTCCATGAAAGAGGCCGGTAAGTTATTAATTTGTCTCATTGTATTGTTAGAATAACTTATTTCATTGTTTTTAATTTAATTTGCATTATATTACTTTCTTCGACCTTTTATATACTAAAAGTACTGTTATTTTTGTAGTATATTTTGTAAGTTTAGAATTCAATTCTTGAAGGTGTGTAAATAGATGGAAACCTTACTCATAAAAATGACAAGGTCAATTATGACTGAGTCTATAAATTCACACAACATGCTAAATTACTTTATTTAATGACTTTGTTTATTGTTGT